>BQKZ01005852.1:10400-28751 GCA_036244855.1 Temnopleurus reevesii | reverse complement strand
TAATGTTCAAGCAACAATGATCTACTCAGGGTTTCTAGCTACCATAGTTGCTATTATATCCTACCTTAAAAGTCCACTATTCTGAGAATGTATTTTGTGTCGTGGTGATCTATGCTACCCTTGCCATTACCCTTGAGGCTGATAATGCCCAAAATGTGTCCCATATATTTTCTTTTCATCTTTTAGTGAGGCAATTTGGGAACTCCCCTCAAAATTCTCTTCGGATAGGTGTATACGAGGTCATATGCATCCTTCAGAAAATAGTACTTTGCCAATCCCCTCAAAATCCATAATTTCAACTAAAAATAGCTAGTGCATGGGATATTTGTTTATTGGTTCAAGTCCTTCAGCAAGAAATTTATCAACATTGTACTACACTCAACCCAGGTGAGGTGAATGGGTACTTAGAAGGAATATTTATTCCTTGCAATGCCATGTGCGCTGGTGTACACCAGGCTAAAGCCAGGGTAAAAATAATGCAAAGCGCCTTGAGCAGTCAGCGGAGTGGATATGTGCACTATTTAAACTGCATCTATTAATATCATTATTATATGTTAGTCAGACAAACCTATCAATTATTTGTATCATAACATATCATGCATGCTGACGCCAAGATAGTAAAACTCTATTTGCAGCTAGCGTTGAAGGTGTGTAGCACCCTCTGTTGTCAATAGTTAGCACAGTGCTGTAGAGAAAACAACAGTGGGTTCATATCTACCAAAGACGAATAATTCAGACAGGTTTGCATGAAGCAAATGCTGCCCTCTTTTGACAAATGATGCCATAGGTTGAAGTGTTGAATCTGTCAACTCGGGAATGTGAGAGCCCATCGCCTGGAACAGGAGTTGCTTTTCGTATATCAAACAAATGTTTGACACAAATATCAAACTGAAGAAAAGATGATCCTCGGTTCAGCAGACAACTTCAACACCAGCAAGCAACACTAAACACCGGAAAAACGTTACAATATCGAGGGGTCAAACCCAACACCCACAGACTTCAAGTTTTGTTTTGAGGCTGGTAATGTCATAAGTTTTTCATGATCAAGTTCTATGTTCAAATTTGCAATTTGCCTAGCAAACGAAAAGACGGAATATGTCCCATACTGAAGCCAATATTGAAAATCCTGCCTACAAATTGCTTTGAGAAGGTTTGGCACCCACTGTTGTCTAGACTAAAGCACAGCGCTTGAGATTGAGAGATGATGACGTACTTTAGTTTCATATCTACCACAGTTGGTTCAACATAATGTAAATGCTGCCCTCTTTCAACAAATGATGTCACAGGTTGGTTATGAAGAAGTTGTATAGGGAGAGACTGGTGGAGCGAGCGAGAGAAAGTACGTTCGTCCATACAAAGATCTCCATGGTAACACGGTAAATGCTTAGAACATTTGATGACAGTATTCTGAGCATTTATAGTGTTGTCATGTGGCATTGTATACTTAAATCAATAATCATTTGTGCCTGGTGCTGATAACAAATATATAGATTAAAGAGGACCAATAAATCCTTTGACAACATGAACAATACCGTCCCTAAAACATAAGATAGTCTCAAACGCAAAGGCTTTTAGCCCTTACCACAATACCAATTCAAAGCTGGTCAAACTTTCTTTGTCAATTGTTCTGAAACAGTCTGGGTTTCTCCGTAGTCATGATTAAGCTTTACAGAGATGCTAACTGTTCCTGAATATGCATGAGGTCAAAATTAAAATGTAAATAAAGCAACAGTTGAAAAAAAGTGAGAGATAGGATGAAAATGATAACCACGCTCTCAACCACTCACTTTTACAAAAGGCCTGAATTCATTTGTAAATACAATTTATGTAAATTTCAAAACCATTGGAATCTCTGGCACAATGCTAAGAATTAAAGATGTATGCTAGGCAATCATGTGACAAATCACACATCTAACTAAAGACATGGAGATTAAACTTAAATTCTAAAGATCTTTGAAACTGTCTGGCACCCTCTGTTGTCCAGAGTAATCACAGTCTTGAAGAGACAACGACCTACTCTAACTTCATATCTACCAAAGATGACTGTATCGGTCAGATCGACTGAAAGTGAATGCTGCCCTCTCTTGACAAAGGATACCATAATTTTCTCATACTGTTTATGTAAGGGGATTATTTCTTAGTTTGTTTGGGTTTTTTTTTGCAATTGGTGAATGAAATAAATAATGCTTTGGTAAGCATACAAAAATGTATTTACACACATGCATAATTTGCTTGATAAACAGATTTTTATGGAATACACATGACTTACAAAACATTGTCAGACTTTGGGAATATTTTATCCGGTGTAAACGAGGACAATGTTTGAAGCATTTAGAATTTTGAATACTACCATATTGATTAAATAAACGCAGACAGAATCAAGATGACATTTGCAATTTGAGAAATGCTAGTAACTTGGTGCAAATAAAAAAATGTATATTATATCGCCTTATGAGGGGTATTTTTTTTCTGGAAATAAATCAATTGTCAAACCCTGCACATAAATATTTCATGTGTAAATATAAGGATAAACATAGTTTAATAAGGAGAAATTGATATCATTATTTGAAGTCAGCAGTAAGTATGTAGTAAGTACTGTAAGATTATAATTACTCCTGATAACTGACGTGTAGCGATTTGTTGTAAGTATTCAAGGTCTAAGAAATAGGGACACTGTAAAAACACATAAATACTCCATAGTCTACTACCTCCAGTTTAATCATTTTCAATGCAAAACATCATTCATCACTTCATAATTTTCTGGAATCTATTTGAAATAACAATCACAATATTTTACATAAGGAACAATACAGAAAGAGACTTAATGAAAGGAATCCAGACAATCTGCACAATTGTTTATATGATCTGGAACTATAAACAAAGGATTTATATGGAGGATCGATGAAAAATATAAAACCTTTTTCATGGAATTTCTGTAGCATATACAATCTCAAAAAAATACAAAAATGCTCTCAGGAATCTACTTCATTGACACAAAAGCAATGAAAACAACGAAGAGGTTTTTCTTTCATGTAGAAAGGTAACATAAGTTTCTATGTCATGTTTATGCAACATTAAAACTAAACAGAGACTTTCTTTGATGACTAAAAATACAAAGAGAGATTTTTTTTTAAATCTGGTAAATAATGTTATGTAAATATAATCTTCCAAGAAAATTTCAGTCAATGATCCTGTCTGAGAGAATGACTCAGACACCTTCTGTACAACCGAGTTATGTCACAAAAATTATTTAGGTAAAAATATCTGAACCATATTCCACCTTCCCAAAAAATGACTCAATAATATTGCATCCGAGCTAATGCAGCACTGGTTATATCAACTCTGCATTGTAGGATGTTATCATCATTTGAAAGAAATGTTAAAAATGCACTCTCATAAATCACAATGAAATTTAAAGGTCACATTTACATCACTGCTATTTCATGTACAATTTTTTATTGCCTGACCATAAATTTTTATCCCATGAAAATTGACAGGTGGTGATATATTCTATGCATTTGAACAGCTGGATTTTGTTAGTGATGGAATTGTATTAAAGGAAAGAGTTAAATCTACAATGCCTCTCATTCTTATTCATGTTCTAAAGGTTGACGAATTTAATTACAACATTTGAAATTTGCTTTTTTCACTAGCGGATAATGATGATGATGATGATGGCCTCTTGTATAGCGCCGGTACCGCCACAGCTGGGCGCTCATGGCGCTTGATTACTCAAAAAATAATGTCTCACAGATTTCAATGTCCTAATTAGTGCTATGGTTTATCTTTCAGTCCAAGAACTCCCAGTGATGGTACACTTTGGTTATTCTTCTAACGACAGGGTAGTGGGGAACAGATAGGTCTTTAGGTAGGACTCAAAGGTTGACTGCGTCTCTGCTCTCCTAATGAAGTGGGGAAGGCTATTCCACAGTTTTGGCCCACAGATTTTAAATTTCCTCCTAAATGTTTCAAATGAAAATGAACATTAAAAACTAAAGAAATAAAAATCCCACTATTCCCAGTGGATATTCGCTGAATGACCATTTATATTCATTGTCACTTGAGGGAGTGCTTCAATGTATCTTTCACAGTTGTTAGCAAACAGCTATATAAACAAACCTTCATGCGCAAACATTGAAGATTTGTTATTTGAAGTCTTGCAGCTCACCTTCAAGAAGTCATATAGGCAGAACAATCTTTAGTGAGAAATTGATGGCAAAAAGGGACAAAATAATGTTGCCGATTGTGTTAATATCCTAATATGTCCTACAGGTTTAGGAATTAATACGTTCAAAAGTTGAGAAAGGAAAACATGGAGAGAGAGAGATACAGATTATATTTTACAGCATTAAAAAAAAAACATTTCAAATTTGAAAGAACCACCACAATAAATTTGTGACCGTCAAGATCACATTGACTTACAAGAACAAAGTTTGTGACGTTTTTTTAATATTACAAAAGAAAAGAAGAAAGGAAAAATTATAACTTATTGGGACAGAATAATAAAGAAATTGATCAAAGAGAGAATGGGTGCAGGGTTCCTTGAGAAATTTGAAAACAAAGTCCATGGCTAAATTGCTGCTTAACACGAATTTCTTTCTGCAAAAGTTTAAAAAATCACATACATTATTACAGCTACCACCTCAACTCACAGCAATCCATTCCACCCATTATCTTACTCATAATATGTAGATTTTCATTAGCATATGGGCTGTTCACATTCAGGATTAACATTTTCATCTCCTCAATACTAAAAACTCAATATCATTTAATGACATTTTACAAACTTTTAACATTTAATGACTTTCTATGACCACAAATTTTTCAAGGATTTTCCTTGACTGTGGAATTCTTGAGGAAGAGAGAGGAGGGAATAGACAGGAAGAAAGAGAGAAAGAAAAAAATATCAACAGAAGGGAGAGGAGCTCAAGAGATAATAAAAGCCGGAAGAGAGGGGGAAAGGAGTGAGGTAGAAATGGAGCTGGTAAAGAAAGAGAGAGGAGAAAGATGAACGGGAGAGAGAGGGAGAAATCAAGCAATAAGAATAAAGCAATAGATAAAAGAAGAGGAAGACAGATTGGCGGAATGAAAGAAAGTGGGGAGGAAGAACGAGAGAAAAAAGAAGGAAGAAACAGTGAGATGAGAGGGGTACAAAGAGAGCAATTATATGAAGAAAAAGAAGAGGAGGAAAGAAAGGGGGAGAAAAATAAATCAAGCGATAATAAAGAAAACAAAATAGAAAAAGAGGAAGACAGAGGGGAAGCAAAAGGAAGAAAGAGGAAGGAAAGAGGAAGCAAGAGAGAAAGAAAGAGAGAAAGAAAAAGGGGAGAAAAGGGAGAAAAGATGGACAGAAAGAGAGCAGATGAAGAAAAAGAGAAGATAGGGGGGAAAAGGTGAAATAAAGCAATAGATAAAAAAAGAGGAAGACAGAGGGGAGGAGAGAGAGGAGAAAAGAGAAAGAATAGAAAGTGGGGAGGAAGCACACAAGAAAAAAAGAAGGAATAAACAGAGAGATGAGAGGGAACAAAAAATAGCATATGAAGAGAAAGAGAGGATTAATGAAGAAACTTGAAGAAGAGAAATCAAGAGATAAGAAAGAAGGCAATAGATTAAAAGAGGAAGAGGGGGGAATCAAGATAAACAGACATTTAAATGGCAAGAGCATTGATCGATATTATGTGTACATAAATTCTACATAAGTCATCCCTTACATTCACCACCTACACAAATACTCCTAAACCATCATAATGATGATCCAACACACACCAAATGCAAACAAATCTATAAAAGATGAAAACAATTCATCTCTCAACAATGCGTATTCACATATTTTGACATACATAGCTAGATATACACGCCATGCAATATTCTAATGGACATGGATCAGAGATATCAGATGAACGCTGATAGAAATCACAAGTTATTTTTAGTCATTCCGTCTGCAGCGCTTTGGAAATCGGATTCAGTTTACACTGCTGATGGTTTTATAGAGTATTACTATTAGCTTAATAGGTATAGGATATGAGATACTTCATGTAGGGAATTGGTTACCTGAGCAAAAACACATGTATTCCATTGTCATTTGTTTCTTCCAAAAAGGATATTAGATTTTTGTTTCAAATGAATTGAGGAGATAAAATCTTTCACAAAGAGTGGCATGATGTTGTTACACAATTATTTTGAACATGAAAAGCAGTGTTCTTCTATTTTTGGTGAAAAAATGTGAGATTGTTATCTCACATGTGATTTGCAATTATAATGAAAGCGTGTTTTTGCTCTTCTTGTAATATGATTTATAAAGGATTTATAAAGAAGATTTATGGATCTTGCTTAATATGACAATAACAGCGACAATTTGATTAATTTTTCTTTAAGAAACCAATGCAACTTTACTACCCAATGCATTTCTTCATTTGCTCATCAATATTCTACATCTTTGCAAAGACTTGAAAAGTCGAAACAATTCTTGCATTAAAAAGACAAATATTTTCTCATCTCTATCTTGAGTAATTGAACGACATCACAATATCAACTGAAAGAACATAATGCCATACACATATCTCTTTTCTTACAATAATTTTTATTCTAAAACAAAACTCCATACACATTTCTGTTTGAAGAATTGTACAATTTTACTAATTTATTCATTAAATTGATATTAAAATGAAAAAAATATATAACTCTTAAAACACTGTCCCATTTCTGTTTTATGACCAGCATTTATTTCAGCATTTTAACAGAAAAAATGTCCTGACTCTGTTCTGCAAACTCATACGACTATTAGACATACCAGTTTAATGAGTTAATAAGCTTTATACTGGATATATATATAGACAAAGTCAGTTTCAAATCATAGAAAATTTTACAACGACTAAAAATGCTCAGACTTAAATGACTCCAAGCCGATTTGGAATTTCTTCTAATGAAAAAGCTTGCACGATGCCATTCTTTAGATATTATTATTAATCTGAGTATTCAGATCCTCAATCAAAGATCGAGTAACACCATATGTTTTATTACTTCTGAGACAAACTATTACACTTTCTTGAAAAATCGGATCGTAAGCCAGTCGTAACATGTGCGGTAGGTTTTGAACATCAGTCATTCAATTTGAATGATTCATATTGGAAAAGGCAGCATGTGCGTGCTTGCCATTCTGAAGACATTCATGCAATTACTTAATGGACAACCCTATGAGTGCTATGAATTGTTCCTTGTTAGCTTACAGAATCTTGTTGTTCTTTAAAGCCCCAGTCACATATAAGCACAGATGCTCACCATTCTGGAATATACACAAGGTCAAAATTGAATTGTAAATAATGCAAAAGCTGGACAAAAGTGATAGAAAACATGACAATAATAGCCAAGCTTTATTCCATTCATTTGTGAGAAAAAGATTTGAATTCATCTGAAAAAATGCATAATCCAGAATTGTTGGCATCTCTGTATGTGCACCATATTATCACAACTCAACATGTTTCTTACTTAATTTTAGTCCAGTTGGGTCCTCGATGAACTGATATACATAGCGGGACATATAACTCAATCACAGAGGACATGACTAGCCTAAAATTGTGTTGAATCAGAGGGATTAGGGGAATAAATATAACTTGGGCTAAAGTTATTCATTGCTCTTTGATCCGATTAACTTCATCTTACATGAAGGGAAACATAACTTGATTGCAGTAAAAACAACTGGACAAATAATTGTGTTGAATCGTGGTGATCAGATATGTATTTAATGACTTGAGCTCAACCAGTTAGGTCCTCTATGACCTGATTATTTTCATCTTAGTTTGAAGGGACACAAAATTCAATCACAGAGGACTCAACTGGACTAATAAATGTGTTGAATCAGGGTGATCAGGGGCGTGTAAATGACGGGAAAAGTTGGATTTTGCCAAACTTACCAATTGAAGGATTCCCATCAGAGGACATCACTAAAAATTTGAATAACTGTTTACTTCTTAACAAACTGTTAGATTTTGCTTAAATTTCTTGCTCTTGCAATATTCAAATTCAAATTTATGTATGTTTCTTGCCAGAAAGCATAGGTACGTATTCCTTAGACTGGTAAGTAACAATTGAAATACAATACTTTGAATCCAGCTGGAAAATATTACTTGATTACTTGATTACTTGTTGCTATATTGGGTAAGCCTTGGGCAAACTTGGTTTTCAATAACAATCATGTGTGGAGAAAACATAAAATTTGCATCTATTCGTAAACCCTATGGGGGCTGGGCGAGACAATGGAGTCTGGTGCAATATAGAGATGTCTGCTCCACATAAAAAGTTTCCTGAATGTGCGTCATGTGCAAGGGGCACTATATTAGCAACCCTGTACACGGTTCTTAAGGTTTTCATCACTACAAGAAATCAATGGGTAATCTGTATTAAGTGCTTTTGGACGAAGACAAGCAATGCTTTAGGACTGGAGCACAAAAATTAAGAAGCTGATGAAATATTTGGAATGACGTTATATTTAGGGGAACTGTTATCTTGCAGACAAGTGAATATTTTAATTGTGCTGGTGTGTTGGGGGGAAACATAAACAGCTGATAAAAATCTTTAACCAAATATATATATATTCAAAGGGATTTTTGCATCATAAAAAAATTAAGGCACATTTATGCAGATGAGACTAAGGGTTGCATGATTGTGATTACCAGACCTGCCAACCAAAATCGCAATCCTTAATTTTTTCTATCCTCTTTTGCTTCCAAGGGGTTATAAATATCTACAGATATCTATAAATGCATAACACCATCATACCATTTGATGCATTGCACCTGACTCTATAGAAAATATTTAATTGTCTATTCATGACCCTATCCAATTGTATAGCATATTGACTGTGTTTTGTTGAAAATAATTTAATGATAAAAGATTTTCAGGTTAACAGGTAGATACGTGTTGGTATTCTTACATTCTGAATAATTACTGATATCTCATAAATATGGTACCCTTCATTAAAGCGAAAAAGACCAATCATATGATTTAAAGTTGGTAGCCCTATATTACTCAAGTAATAATTATCCTCACTGTGGTGATTTGTATTACCAGATATGTCAAACACCCCCATGGGCTTGTTCTTTTTGTTAAAGCAAGACTGAAAATCATCATGCCTGATTGGAAGGCTACCTCTGAATTTATCTTAAGGAATTACCATCAATCAATGTGCAACTTTAATGGAAATCGTTTTCTCGGGAATGCCTCTCCAATCAATCATCAATTCAGAGAATTGATTCCCAAAAATTTTGCAACTGAATTCTGTACTCTGGCTTAAAATCTAGTGCAATACCATGTACATACATGTACATTTGTTGGTTGTTCAAAAGGTGCAGTTGGTTGGAAAGCGGCAATCAAAATCATTGTTTTACGTGCGTCTTATTATAAGCACATAAAATGTGTGAATGAAAATGCCTGTTACAATTTGCAACAGATTAGCAGTTGATTTGAGATCAATCAAAACTTTGTAGCAAAGCCCCCTTTGTCAAGTATTTTACACAAAAAAATAAAAAATGTACTTTAGGAAGTACATAGATAAGTTTCATACAAAGTGAGTAGGGGTTTCAAAATATACTGTTAATATTTGCTTGTTATCCTTATCTGAGAATTCTCTCTCCTTCTCTTTCTTACAAACACTCATCATATCACCCATGAACTGATTTTTTTTATTTCCTTGATCTCAAGATATTTTCAGCTTTGATTGTTTACCTTGCAAGTCTTTGTTCATGAATTGATTCTAATTCTCCCTAAATGAGAACACCCTTTCCTCCCTTTTCTTTCTATTTCTCCACTATTTTTCATTTACGTAATAACACAAATACAGGAGCATGCATGTACACATAACACACAAAGATATTCTCTTTTACTAATTCCCTAAATTGTATGAAAAAGGAAAGTTTGATCTGGATGGAGTGGAGGCCAAGAGAAATGGAGTGAAAGAAAGTAAGATAAGAGATGCAGATAGAGAGAGAGAGAATTTGAAAATACAGAGAAAGGAAAACAAAGCGAGGAGGAAAAAAGATATTTTGAGAAAGAAATCCAAAAGAGAGAAAAGACAAATTAATAATAGACATGCACATCTAACGATCTAGATAAAACGAAGAGACATGAGACATTTAGAAAAGACAAAAACTCATTCCTAAACCACCCCTCTCATCTCGGGGATAATTGAAAATCACTCGGGAAGAGGTAATCAAGCTCAAAGGCTATAAGCCGAGGAAGTGATAGATTCTAGTACTTAACCTACAAAGACACATGCAATTGTACATTTTACCCTTAGCATACTGGAACCAAAGACCTATGAGAAATGGACTACCAACGATAACTCGGGAAGAGGTAATCCACCACCACCACCACCACCACTATAGACTTACGAGTAATGGACTACCAACGATCACTTGGGAAGAAGGAATCAGGCTCAAAGGCTACAAGCCAAGGAAGTGATAGATTCTAGTACTTAACCTACAAAGACACATGCAATTGAACATTTAACCCTTAGCATACTGCACCATCATGGACTTACGAGAAATGGACTATCGACGATCTCCAGTGAGAGATCATCCAACAGATTTCAAATTAGAACTCAGGCAGGTTGTTTCAATTATAGATATTGTTAATCTCTGCCAAATATCTGTTTGTGTTTACAGATATGTTATGTAATGTTGCATAACATGTGAAATCTGTGGGTTAATCTACCAGTTCAAAGGGATTAATCCATATTGCACTGCACTCAACCCAGGTAAATGTCAAGCATATTTATTCCCTTATTGAGGCAAAATAACATCATTTGCAAGGTGGTTGCACCCATGAAAAACAATTCCCATTAAAAATCCAAGAGGTTTTAGATTTTAAATCTAAAGTTTAATTTTGAAATTAAATGCACTTCGATAAAATGCAAATTACATTTTTACCTTAGAAACCCTTTAAATAGAAGTAGCAACAACTAAAGCTAGGATCATGATTCAAAAATCATCTTGAGCACTCTCCAAGTGGACATATGAGCCCTACTGCTCTACAAACATCATCCTTATTAATATTTCCATGAAGTTACCATAGAAAGTCACAAGAAATAGTCACAAGAAATAAGCGCTCAAGAATTTTTACCCATTTGATGAGTATATCACCATACTCTCTCTCACAACATCTTAATATTTTGAGAATATAAGACACTTACCTCCTTCTTGTTCCAAATTGATGAACAGACGATGATGATGATGAAGAAGATGGTTATGATGATGACGATGATGACGATGATGGTTATGATGATAATGATCATGTTGATGATGAAATCATTGTTGCAAGTTGGTTGCATATGGAAGAAAAAGATAAAATTAAACCTCAATAAAGGTATGGTAGATTTATTAATGAACGGTAGAAGATAAATAGAAAATGACAAATGTCAATAATTGTAGGTCAACCACATATTCACTGCACATTCCTACTGACTTGGGTTGCTATTGTTATTCCATACGATTTATTAGTTATGAGTAACAATTTTGATTTCCCACACACAAATCACTGAAAGTCTATTCATCGCTGACTCCAAGGAATTAAATCTTACATAAAAAAGCATTACACTATTTGACACCTTTATTCAAGGTCTATTACAAGTGCTACTTATAAGACCTTGAATATATGACACAAGTTCAAACAAAAAGGTGACAGAAATTGTAGGTTTTTTGACAAGGAAACAAAATGTTTTATTTTGTGGTATAAGCCTACCAGTCAGGTATCATGATTGATTGGGATCGTCCCAATATTTGATGCCCCCATCCCGACGTCTTGAAGTCTCACATACCAATCAGGATTTCTAATTCAGGACATTGTCCCAATATCCTCGATCCCAAAACCAATATTTAGTATTTTGAAAAAATATTGGTTTTGCTGGCAATACTCAGTAGGAAAAATAGCATGTACACTGTATCAACTGAATTTTCATCATATTTTTATGACCCTCAGCGCAAAGTGTCCTGATTTTAAATGTTTCAATCTTGACAGGTACTGATAAGTTGAATTGGATTTTTGAACAAGAGCATGGCATAATAGCTATCGCAAAGAATATATCCCAAGGCTTCTCACGAAGCAATTTAACAAATTTGTTACGGCATCTTGAGAGTGGAAATATAATATCCCGTCTACACACAGAGTCAATAGGTGCTTCATGGTGTGTTCACACATCGCGAAAATTGCGCTGTTAACCCATTCAGTACGGGAATTTGTTTACAGGGAATTCAATCACTATTTGCTCCTCACATTGGCAACAATATCATTTTTACTTCCCTTTTTACAAGTATTTCAATTAGATATGATATCAACCTTTTGAATCTCCATTGGCGTAGAATGTGTTATAGAGTTAAGAAGGTGCCAATTTGAGTGAAAAAAGGTGATTTACATGGATTACCTATCAGAGAATTTTAGTGATTATGTTACATTTTCAAAAGAATGATTTAGGCAATGGGAATTTTCTCTTTCTGCTCATGTGTCCAGTATATTTTTAGAGCCCTGATTAAAAATTTATTGAACCAAAACACAACATGCGTTCATCATCCTAAGCGGGTTGATTAAACACAGGTCCATTGTACACACACACACACACAAACACAATAATAAAACATCACAGGGGAATTTTATTGTATTCTAGCACCAAAATGAAATAATTTCTGACTTTTCTGTGTCATTCTTCAAACCGGATGAATAGCTGTTTGAATAAATATCACATCTTCGGACTGTTCACATAGGTTGGATATATCCAAACGCAATCATTATTTTTAATACTTGAGAGTATTCTCGTTGAAATAACATTAAAAGGAGCTATTCATATGGTTGTGAAATGTTTTCCACTATTTATGAAGTATGAATTCTACTGCTTGTAACACAAAGTATTTTTCTTCTAATAATATAGATTAAAAGGATGATTAAGATTATAGAATCCAGGAAGTAGTTTATCTGATTAGTACAGTGAATAAATTTTTTTGATTACATAATCATTTTCAAGAACACCTATGAGGCTTGTACTAAAAGTGCACTTCGTAAGATACTTGAACATTCAACACTTCACACTTTCATGTGTCTTAGAAATTGCACTGTTAGCTTGCTAAAGTCTCAAAGGTAAAAAAATGAAAAGGGCAATTTTAAAACAAAGAACATACCTTTTGCATATTTTTATACTTATGCTTTTTATTCCGTAACAGCTCTCTTGTATAAACCCCTCTTCTGTGTTAGTCTTCCTCTATTCTATAGCTCTCTCTTTTTCTATCGTATCTTCATTTCTTTTGCCTCACAATTTCTTGCCATCTTCATCCCTCTATTCCCATGCCTGTCAAGAAATACTTCTTGTTTGCTGTAGTATCTCTCTCTCTCTCTCTCTCTCTCTCTCCCTCTCCGTCTCACTCCTTATCTCCCTCTTTCACATTCCCTCTCATGACAAGTAGAATCACAATCATACATGAGATATTAATAAAACCCATATGGATCATCTCTTTTAAGAGTATATCAATGAATATAATATACAGTGTATATTTTACTCACTTCAAATCTATTTATATTCCTTCTTCTCCTCTCCTTTCCTTTCTTATATTCTTCCTCTTTTCCTTCCATCGTTTTCTTCCCTACATCTCTCTCATATATAGCCATATTGTACTACTCTCACCCTTTTCTATAGCCACCCTATAAGCACTCTCTTTCTCTACCCTGTCTCTCTTCCTTTTTGCTTGACAATTTCTTGACTTCGTCATCCCTCACCTCCCATGCCTGTAGAAACATTGCTTGTACGCTGCACTCTCTCTGTCTCTCTCTCTCTCTCTCTCTCTCTTTCACATTCTTTGTCATGTCAAGTAGAATCACAATCCTACATGAAATATTAATAAAACCCACCTGTATCATCACTTTTAGAGTAATATATTGAATATATCATATATGTTTTACTCACTTCAAATCTGTTCATATTCCTTCTGTTCCCCTTTCTCTTTCTCCTCATCTTCTTATGTGCATATTTTTATATTTACTGTTCTCCTTCCCTCCCTCTCTTGTATAAGCCCTATTGTGCTACTCTACCCTTTCTATAGCCATCTTATGTGCTTTTTTCTCCCTTTCCTTTTTGCTTCACAAATTCTTGACTTCTTCATCCCTCACTTCAGATACCTGTAAAAATATTGCTTACAGGCTGCACTCTCTCTCTCTCTCTCTTTCTCTTTGCCCTTTTCCTCTCTTGTCATGAGTAGACTTACAATCATACATGAAATATTAATAAAATCCACATGGATCATCACTTTTTAGAGTACTTTAATGAATATCATATACATTTCAAATCTTCTTATATTCCTTCTTATCCTCCCTTTTCCCTTCCTTCTTATCTTCTTCCTCTTTTACCAACATATTTTTCTTCCCTACATTTCTCTGTGTTACTCTCTTTCTCTACCCTGTCTCCCTTACTTTGGCTTCACAATTTCTTGACTTCTTTATCTCTCACTTCCTATGCCTGTAAAAATATTGCTTATATACTGCTCTTTTTCTCTCTCTCTTTCTCTTGTGATGGTTAGAGTTACAATCATACACGACATATAGATTAATGAAAGCCACCTATATATGCCGACATGGATCATCATTTTGGAGAATGAAATATTTCACCCACATCAAATCAAATCTCCCATCTCTGCCGTAAACGAGAAAAAGACGAACTCGTTCAGAAAATTGCGTTCCGAGAACGGGACCGGAGCTCAAGGAATCTCCGATATTAAATGCAAACAAATCCTCTGCACTAGATTGTATTGCAGGTTTCCGCCACGCAGTGCTGTGCAAATCGTACCCATTGAGGGCGCCGCAATCATCCTGTGGCAGAGGTCAGGATTTATGAGATTTGCTGGACCGTTAGGCAAATATCAAATTGTGGCCAGGTGATGAAATACGGGCTGTGATATTACCATGTGAGGCAGTTGAAGCCATGTGCAGCAAAAATGCAATGCAGTAGAAGACAGAATACAACAAAATTTTCATCAAAACAGAAATGGAAATGGAAATGTGAAACTAAGAGACAGTTGCAATGTTAAGAATGAGAAGATTAGTTTACAAATATTTAATTCTAAACAATGGTTACTATTGTGATAGATATTTACAGTCAAAAAGATAAAAGAGTATAAGTAAAAGGTTCTATGAGAAATAAAATAAGATGGGTCAGTTCATTTCTAAAGAAGTATCAATATTTAGAAAAGCATATTATGTTAGGCATTCTATGCAAAATACTTTATGGTCAAACCATAATTTCTTTATCTTTGATCTACATACTTAGAGAAAACTTCTTCCAATGAATAAAGAAAAATTAGATGAATTGTGACGATTTGAGTAAGGTCAGACAATCCATTCAAAAGTTATGAATTTTCAAACTATTCATCTCCACCACGAATGGGCATTAGTTTCTGTTAGGCTGTTTTTTTTATTAAAGCAGTTTTACGCCCTAAAGAGAATAAGATAAAAGGGGTGTTGCTACAAAGTTGCAAGTGATTGCAAGATGCAGTTGATCGTTACATGCCAACAAAAACTGTTTCATGCAAATCTTGTTAGATGCACAGACTGTGCATGTATGAAAATATGTATTTCAATTTTCAATTGATTTGCAGTCAAATTTGCCATCAATTGTAATTTTGTAGCGACAGCCCTAGGTCTCATTAGTGTGAAAATATACTAAGAGGAGAAAATGATGCTCAATTAGGAATTAATCCTTAGGGCAAATACCATGGCAACATCATCAGTGGCATAAATGGAAGCTTAATCACTGACAAAAATGATTCTTTCCTGTATTTTTGAAAAAGTGCCACTTCAAGGCGAATACAGTACTCATGTTAGAACCAAGAATTTTCATATGTATGAATATATTTGAAGAAGATTATACGGCAAATTTTTTTACAAGGTAAAAGATACTGAACTCGGAAAAAAAAATATTCTTAAAAGTGATGATCCATGTGGGTTTTATTAATATTTCATGTATAATTGTGAGTCTACCTATGACGAGAGAATGTAAGAGAGAGAGAGATAGTACAGCATGCAAGACGTATGTTGACAGGCATGGGAAGAGAGTAATGAAGAAGCAGAATTAGAATAATTGGTTAGTTGGAAGTATACATAAAATCGATTCCTCCAAAACAACCCATGACATTAGTAACATGTTTTAATTTTTAGAATATTTTTAAAACTGAATGTTTTTCGCATTAAATCAAAAGACAACTTGAACAAATATTAGCTAACACAGTGAAGCAATGATATAGACACACAACAGAATGCACAGGCATTGAATAACCCTCGCATGGAGCTAAAGTAAGACTATTTTCATATCTACTCTAGATGAGAATATGAAGTGATTGTCAAAGAAGATCTCTTGCTTTGGCTCTCTGATCAGATTCATCCATCTGATTCTGATTTTAATGATCTCAGTCGTCTCTGTTCAATTTTGTGTACAAATTCCCATTGACTAACACTAAATCCCTGAGGATTAAGAAAAATTGATTTCACTGTTGGTGTAAGTGTTATCATAAAGGCACATCCTTAATCTATTCTAGCAGAAATTAACACCAACACCAACCTCTAACACAGAATGTAAAATCACACACTGTGTATGAATTTCCTAAATAGGCAGATATGTGACTGAGGCAACACATCAGTACTTCTTTGACTACACTCTTCATTATAAAAAAATACACTCTGGAAGAAATATGACCACTGCATTCCCTAAGCACACCCACAGAAACAAAAATAAGGTTGTCGAAATAATGATGGCTTGGAATCTCTATACATCCTTATGGGAAGAAATCAAAACCACAAGTCCTAAACCAAAGTGATTCCATTATTGCCTAATGTTGTTGTTTTTTTAAACAAAGAATACAAAAAGAATATGTCAAATATGGCACAAATCCATTCCCATCACACATCATTTCTTGACAAACACTGCTTTGAGCCTTGGACATCGACCAGACATGCCTCAGAATCTATCTTTCAGATAGACTGTATCGTTTGGGTGATCTTAAGTTCACCACACATCAATCAAAATAGTCCACATAATATGTGTCACAATCAATGGTCATGTATAGATGACAGAGAACATACATTGGTTCTGTTGCATAGATGTCTGCCATGCTTGGGAAAGGAGAGTTGAGACCTTCAGCACTGGCGCAGTCTGGGATTTGAAAGCCCAAGGGGATTGGCTGTACATTTAGCCGTACCCCCAACATATGGTATGACAATAAAAGGGAAAAAACAACTTCTAAAATAGATTTGGCAACAGCACAGATCAAGCAATTGTTTAAAATAACTTAACTTCATCGTGTAGTGGTTCTGACTCTCGCTTGTCAACCAGAGGATCGTAGGTTCAAATCCTATCCAGTGCGTGAAGTTCTTTTTGGAAGAAATCTATCCACATTTGACTGCACCCTGATTCTGGACCAGTTGAAAGTGACCATAATGTGATCAATTTAGCACTGAGCACCTTGAAGCACCCTGCTGGAATACTCCCAATTTAAAACACCACTTGAAAAGTTAGCAACTTGATTGCAATACCTATGCAAACATATCCTGAGTTGCGTACATCTATGTACAATTCTATGAATGACTGATGACCCTTCTTTGGTGAGATTCAACGGCAGGGGTTTTCATTGAGTGCGAGAAAGGGTCACCAGTTTGTAAAATCATACATAGATCTACACACAGCTTTATGAAACACAACCCCAGTGTACAAACATTGGTTGTGCTAACGCAATGCATCTTTATTGAAACTTTTTTCTATTACTCAAGTCTATGGTGTAGTGTAGTTGTTCTGATTCTCGCCTTACATGCAGAGATCTGCGGACTGAGTCCCACCCATGGCGTTAATTTCCATCAGCAAGAAATTCATCCACATTGTGCTGCACTCAACCCAGGTGGTGTGTATGGGTACCTGGTAGCTCCTTGAAAGCATAAGCACCTGACAAGCTGCTATCGCTAGAGCCAGGGTAATACATGTAATATTGCATTAATGGTTGAGCACAGAGGTAATTAGCGCTATATAAGAACTGCACATTATTTTCATTATCTAAATGTATTGTTCAACACATTTAATATCATGTGCCAAGGTCGATCAATTCATTTTTTTCTGTTTTAATCAAATGGCAGCGCTATGGCCTTTATTGCACCCGGCATGAAATCATATCCACCATTGTTCACTACCAAAGGATATTGAATGATGAATTTGTATTTCCAAATACAGAAAGGACAAGGTTGATTGGGAATATTTCATGGATTATGACTGGGTATAGTTCATGAAACCTCTATAAAGGTAATATAGAATATACTGTAGTATACATTAACCAATGCACAGTC
>BQKZ01005851.1:25798-38013 GCA_036244855.1 Temnopleurus reevesii | reverse complement strand
AGGGGGGGGGGGGCGCCAAATTGCCGAAAGGGGGGTGCCAAATTTTTGGTGATGACCATTTTTTTGCTCGTCAGCTCAGCTGGGAGGGGGAGGGGGCCAAATTTGTGCTCAGTCCCCGGATGCCTGGGTGCGCGCATGATATGATTACACATTTATAAAGCTTTTCACACATTTTGTGTGTTGGCTATTTAAGCTATGGATTGTTTTTGTTCTGCCGTCATTCTCGGGCAAAAACATGAATTAGAGAAAAACGCATTTAAAGTTTTGCACTTTTCTGAACAGCGAATTTGTATCCTTAAAATCGTCATATCTCGCCAATTTTACGCAGCTAGAAAGAGTACATTCTCTAGTTTTGTATAAAGTTTACCGCATGTAACAAATCCAATGAAAACTCAAATAATAAGCTCACAAGCAAACCCCTGCAATTTTAGAAATTAACAAAACTGCGCCACGGGTGGCTTATTCACCGGTTCGTAAGAACGAAGGTAGCGTGTGCGCGGTCAGGGCCTATGATATTCGACGCTTATTCACCGGTTCGGTAGACCGAACCTAGCTATTCCCCGGTCAGCTTCCAAATATGGAAGTGCACGTATCAATGACGCGTATCTAAATAGGTCAACGCACTTTACCCAATGCCGAGCAATACGTGCAAAGTGAATGAGGGGACTTATTCGCCGGTTCGTGTGACCGACACTGGCCCTCCTTAAAATACAAAAAAGTGTGTTTCTCTCTAAATAAGCAAAATCGAGTGATGAAATTTTCACAAATGAAAGATTATGGTATTTACCATTGAAATATATGCAACAAAATGAAAATCGATTTTTTTGACCATTTTTGGGGCTATTCGCCGGTTCGTAAGACCGACGACGATGTGTGCGTGCACTGTGGAGGGGGTCTTTTGCGCCAAATTTGAGGTAAAAAGGCGCCAAAATCACTGCGAGGGTGTCAAAGGAGGTTATAACCCTTTTTTTGTTTGTCAGCCAGCTAAGACCCCCCCAACCTGGGGCACCAAACTTTGCTGAGAGGGGCATTTTTTTTGCTTGTCAGCTCAGCTCAGCCCCTTGGGGCGCCAACAGTTGAGCCCTGGTCTCAAAATATTTTTGCCTGGGGCTAGTCCTATTTGGAATCTAATTAGCAAGCATGTGGTAAAACTATGAAATCATTATAACATTCTTAAAGGTGTAGATTCCAACATGCCAATCACCCGTGATTCCTATGCAGTGAGATAAAGGATACGCACTGCGGACCAACCACACAGAATGGGCGAAGTAATCGGTGGTATTGTCTGCGGTGTGTGAGTTTGCATTCATTTTGTACATGAAGCATGTCGCGTGGAGGAGGGTGATGTTTTTGTCATTTTTCATTTTGGGATTAATTAAGCCATTTTTTGATCAATTTTATTCAAATAAACTATGAACATGCTCTAATTTGCCATTCGAAACCTGCATTATGGTAATACTTTTACTGCAGCTCACAAAGTAGTTAGCGCCATCTCTCCCAAAACTAGTCCATCGGTGTAACTTTTATGCTGTTCCGAAAGCCTCTTGTCCTATAAATTCAGTCAGTAGGCTTTTATTGGCATAAATTTTATATCTTGTGATATAGGGCTCCTTGGGTGAGTAGTTTTTTTTAACTGAAAGGGCCACCCTGTTTGAATGAAATGGAAAATAAAAAAATATATATAGTTTTCATATAGAAAAAATATCAATATTTTTCAATCATGCAGATCTTGTGTGCTGATGCAAAATCACCATGGCGGCCAGATCATCAAATTTATCTGCTGCAACTCATCGCAAGAGAGATGAAATGAACCAGATAGCCAAATCAACCACATTCTCAACAACAGCAACAACTACAACTCACTATCAGCAACAACAGACAACCTCCCACCAACCAAACTACAGCAACCAGGGACAAGCACAGGACTATACGAATCCTAACAAGAGAGGGCGGCAGCAGCAGGATGGCAAGAAGTTCAGCTACTTCAGCCGTAATGAGTCTGTAAGGCGGAGTGGGAAGCGTCTCGCTGCTAAGCAACAAGAGACTAGGGAGAATGAGGCTTCCAAATTCACAGGTTTGTAAACCGATACGAAATAACATAACATATATATACATAATTCATCTATTTCTCCTTCAGCTAGGTTAT
The DNA here is from genome assembly GCA_036244855.1 of Temnopleurus reevesii. Classification (NCBI taxonomy): domain Eukaryota; kingdom Metazoa; phylum Echinodermata; class Echinoidea; order Temnopleuroida; family Temnopleuridae; genus Temnopleurus; species Temnopleurus reevesii. The sequence continues at coordinate 35,867 of BQKZ01005851.1, read as the reverse complement.
CTTCCCATTTGGTTGGGTTAGTTTTAGATGTGGAGCATATATTTTTGCATTTGCTAAATAAGATGAGGAGGTTAAATTTAAAAATGGTTCATTTGATGGATGTTAGAAATATATGATTATGGATAGTGAGTATATTGCAATTAAGTGAAATAATTTGTGTCATATATTTTGACAAAAGCAGTAGATATGTGGAACAATGTTTTAAGTGAATATTACTTCTGACATCACAAGCTGTAAGTATATCTTTGCATCATTTTAAATGAAAATAATCTTTCAAAATACACTACCATACTTTGATTTGATGGAATTGAAGAAAATTGTAGAAGCATCCTTTGTACTTGGTAATTACTTGAGTAATATTAATCAATGATATAATAATTCTAGGACAAGAATGTTCCATTGATGATATTATTGTATCCTATTGTTTAACATAAAAGTTTTCTGAGCTAGGACTTAAATTATATATATAGAGAGTATGACACCCCCTCTGTACTCTTTATTATTCGAATACATCCCATTTGTAATGTAAGTCAAGATTAATTGTAAATACTTACATTAAAATATTTTTCTTTCTACTTGCAGGAAAGTTGAAGATCTTGATTAAGAATAAGGCCAGCTGTGTGTCCATTCGAGGTATGTTGTTTGGTCATCTTCCTGATAAATCCATGATTTGACCCAGGAATGCCCATCTTATCCCTGTGAAAATTAGATATTCAAGAGATGTTCAGAATTATTATTATGTACAGCAAATTACTATCAAGTCAGTGAGAAAGAGAGGAGGATGGGAGAATGTGAATGGAGTTATGGGGAAAGAAGGGAGTGGCGTGGGGAAGGGGAGGGACGGGGACAGAGGGAAGATCAGAGAGAGAGAGAGAGGAGAGGTAGCGAGGGACGAGGAAAGGAATGAGAGGGGGGGTGAGAGAGAAAAGGATGGTCGGAGGGAAGGATGGAGGGAGGGAGTGATTGACTAAAGGAATGAGGCTGAGAGGGAGTGGTAGTGTTTGAAATTATTTCTTACAGTGTCATCACCTTGTGTATCCTAACTTAATCTTATCATTTTGATTTTCCGTTGAGTGCACATCTTCATTTGATAATTCTGTTCAATAATATTTTTCATCTTTTCAAATCTGACCCATTACTCAGTGTCAAATATAATTTAGGATGACATCTAGGGCACTATAATGCACTTGCTATATCCACACTTGTAACCTGCACTTTAAAGCTGGACAAAAGAATTTGGACAAAGGAATTTGGGCAAATTAAGACAGATTCTTACCTTCGCAATAGCTTAAATGAACAATAAAAAAGTTGATTCCCAGTATATTCATTTACTAGGTGTGACACCGCAACATTTCTTCCCAGAATCAATGGGAATGGGGTTTCTTTTGTGTTTATATAGCTACTGTGAATAAGAATGAAAATTCTTGATTTTTCCAATTCCTATGTTTGTTCTGTTCATAGTGCTGTTACGTCTCATTTTTCTCTTCCCACCCTAGTTTGTGCGGCCAAGGACCTCAAACTACCATGCAGGATTCAACATTGCAGCTTGTATGCTAGAGTGAGTATGCATTTTCTTTGCTTCTTAAAAATTATTCAGGAAATGCATTTTGTCAGCTTGTAAAGTTCACTCAATAATAGAGTTCATATTCCCACCCTTCCCACCCTTTACTGAATAGGATAAAAGATGAGAGAAAAATTTTGCTTTGCTTTGCTTTATTTTGCTTGGTGCTGAAAATGCATTCCTATCAATTGTGCAAGTCACAGAATAGTTGAAAATTAAAGCTTTGACTCATATTGAATTTAAGGTTTTGTGAAATTGTGTGTCTTGGAGTTGCATTCTTGGAATTATGCAAATGTATCAATCAATGCACACAAGAAAACAGCTAATTGAAGAGAGTTGAAGAGAGTTGATCAGTTGTCTCATGATGTGTGTCATGATGTGCAAACGTTCTATGCACATCGTGAGACAACTGATCAACTCTCTTCATTCATTCTTCACCACGATGAACCTCTTTAAAACCATAAGAAAATGGCTGCTCGTAGAAAGAAATGCTGTAAAATAGAGGCAAACATGGATGCTGGGTGAAGAGGGACAAATCTTACACAGTCTATTTATATCTGCTCTTATTAAATTTGCCTTCAATTCTTGTTTATTTTTCATATATATTTATCCTATTATAGCAGGGTCCATAGAGTGATCCTTACCATCACGAAGGAATCTTTAAGAGTCTAGGTTTTGATCTTGATCTTGATCACCTTGGCATCCATGTTTGCCCCATTTTATGCTATTACAAAACAGAAACTATGATATAGACTTTCCTCTCTCATTTTTTCCCACCCTGTTAGGTATTGAGAAATTTCTTCCCTGATACTTTTCTACCTGGCATCTGGCCATCTTTGGAGTAAATTGGTTCTAATTTTATCTGTTTTCTTGGCCAAAGACGTTCATGAGCAATGTATGTTAAGTGACATGCACCCCTTCAGTCATCTAAGACTGTAGCACAATATAGACCTTTTCAATCTGTTGCCAGTTACTGCTCTAGTGACCAGTCTCATCGCTTAAATTTTATTTGGTTTCAATTTGTTAATTTTTCTTTACTTTGTCTTATTTTCTAACCATTTGATGGTAATCTCCATAGTTTACAAAGGTTCAGGTAGCTTTTTTCAGGATTTTTGCCGGTTCCCCTAGGGGCGAGTATAAGGACATCGCAAATGTACATATTATCAGCAGTACAATTGCCAAAATAAAATTTAAAACCCAATGGTATTTTGAGCACAAAGCTTTTTATGTCAAATGAGCTTAACTTTGCTAAAATTATGAAGATTCTTCCCTAATTTTCACAATATTTTTTGTCTCTCTACTCATTCTAGAGTACAGTATATTAAGATATTTTTCACCAGCGTGGGAAAGTGGTGCTTTTTCAGTGAAATGCAATCATAGGCGGCACTTGTTTTACAAAATCTTAGTAAGGGTTTGGTTAGCATCACCTCTAGTTTTCTACATTCCAGACGCATAAATTCCTGTGTGCTCTACTGCTTTCTATCTGTGCTGTTTATCATTAGTAAGGGTTCACACTTGAAGCCAAAACCATATGGTTTCAGAAACTACAACATTCCTATCAAATCTTATGTACGTGCAGTGTGAGGGGAAGTCTTTACAAGTCGGATTCTCGCCATCGCATCTTAAACAAGGTGCCAAGATGAGTTTGTACAAATCACTTTCTCGCTTCTCATCCAAATCACCTTCTCGCCTTTTGGACCATAATTATAACAAAGTGCCTTGGCAACTTGAACGACTCGCCTTCGAGTTGCACATATAAGCTTCTGTCAGACCGCCATAGTTTCTGAAACCTTACGATTTTGGCTCTACGTTTAAGCTTGAACCATACAAATATTAAAGGACAGTTCCAGCCCTGAGTACCCCATTATATCTGTGATCAAACTTTGCCTGATCAATTCGAATTGTTACTCTAATTTTAGCATGCACTATACCGTACCGTGCCAAATTGGCAACCACAATGTCATGTTCAGCCCACCTTTCTCCCAATCACAGAGGGACTCTCTAGGGCATTACTGGTATGTTGCCAATTTAGTGATTGATGTAGTGATGATTGCAGATCGCCAGACCGCAATATTAAATTGCTTTTTTATTGTTTGAGTAGAGAACATTTGATTGTTCCTGTCCTATTGATGGGCTAGATGTCAAAGGAGAGTTGTAGTCCGTCAGGAGTTATTAGTCACTTCATGAAAGATCAGCCATGACAGGGGAAATTATGGGCTAGCCCAGGCTAAACTGGAGTTAAGGCACCATGTAATGCTCTGCAGTAGGAATTTCTTAAAAGTCTTTCATTTTGGAAAGTTTGGAATACTTCATCAATAGTTAGGTTCACACTGAGAGCCAATACCTTATGATTTCAGAACCTAGGACAGTCCTACGCAAGCTTATATGTTCAGCGCAAAGGAAAGTTGTTAATCTTGACAATCCGCTGCGTTTTGGTCAAAAAGGCAAGAAGGCGACTTGCACAGACACACCTTGGCCCCTTGTTTGAGAAGAGACTGAGAAAAGGCATCTTGTCTTAACTCTCCTCGGTGCCTTGTCTCAGATTAGAATGTGAGAAGATGACTTGTACAAACTCGCCTTCGTGCAACACGTATAAGCTTCCATAGGATTGTCGTAGTTTCTGAAACCTTATGGTTACGGCTCTCAGTGTGAATCTAACTATTATAAAAAGTAAAAAACAAACAGTTCTAAACATGAAAAAAAATCAATTTTTTGGACCATTTTGCAGTCCTAAATGTTGCCTCTTACATGTTATCAAAATGAAGGAATAAATTTAATAGAACTAAAATGAAAGTAGAATAAAATGAAAATAATATACCATGATAAAGTGGATTTAGGTTTGAGTCTGTGTTGTATTTGTTGTCTTTTTTCAGGGGGGGGGGGGGGGGGGGGGAGCATTTTATATACTCATATAGTGTACATTTTATTGCAAATCTTCAAAACCTGTTGTTCCCATAGCCTGAAATGAGACTAGCATAAATTCCGCAAGTCAGCAGCAAAACACCAGAGAATATATTCGTGCAAATGTCACTTTTTAAAAGATTGTTTCATGGGTTAGAAAGCGGATGACCATGTTCATCACCAAGATTTATTCATCATTGTCATTATTCCCATGTGGCAATAACGATTCTATCTTAAGATCTGTTTTTGGCAAAGAAAAATGTTTGATTGAACGAAGCTGTACCTTGGAAAATCAGGGACTGTCTTAGTTGAAAGTCTAAAGAAGATTTAGCAAATATTTTAACTGTACCTTAGCTAGATAAGATATTACTTGCTAAAAAAAGAAAAAAAAAGATATTACTTGGTAGATAACATAATTCACATTATTATTTTTTTTGTATAGAAAATGTGATGAGATAAAAATGTGAGATAATTTGATACACACCCTAAATTGCTCATATATCATAAGATAATGCACATAAGTAATTCAGCAGTTATGTGATAATTAAAGCTGTTGTCAAGGGAACATCAACATATAATATTTCATGAATATATTAAAGTAGTTTGCTTCATTACATTTACAGATTACTTTTATGATATTTTGTGGAACATTAGAATCCTATCACAAACATGAGACCTTTAATCATGTTTTACATGTTTAAAGGGTTTGTGTCGTAGAAAGTGAAACTTGTTATCTTGTCTAGATATCTTTTTTAATCAATTTATTTTGGGCCTTTGCTGCCCAAATACATTAAAGAGGAGTGTTACTTTCGAAGGAAAGAATGAGTTGCTGGTTACAAGAGATAATGATGTCTTATCAACTAGGCATCATTTTTGATGAGGCAAAATATTATTTTTATACCACTGTAAGGTAGTGCCGGAGGCATTATTTTAAACTAGTACTGTGTTCAATTTAATGAAATTATCTATGGCATTCTCGCTTTAGCATATCTATTTCTTTGTTAAATACTCTATCCCAGATTTGCAAGCACTCCTTGCATATCAATGGACTTGTCAAGTGCAAATCTAGGATATTAAGGTATTGGTGCTGTCAGATGGCAAAATCAAGTATTTTCTTTGAAATTCACTGTTTCCAAAATCTCCCACCCTTCTAATGTAAAAATAATGTGAAAACCTTTATCAACCTCTTTCCATGATGCATGAACTGATGGTCTGTATTACTGTGAAAGAATATATTTTAGCAATTTCACTGAATTTTTAACCTTTTGAGACATTAGCGAGTTCGTATTTTCACGTTTTGAAAGACTATTGGACACAAGTCTACTGGTATTCTAAGGAGTGATAATTTTAGTGAATTAATTGAATTGAATTAAACATAATTTATTTCATTTTTCAAAAACCTAATCGATATAAAGTAACATGACAAAGTTGTACAATCAAAGTAGGCGAGTACCCTCAAAGCGTAGCTTGAGGTGGGGTAGCGAAATTTGCGAAAATAAAACCTTTCAGCTGATACAGTAATTTTTCTTTTATTGACAGATTTCTCTTGTGACCCAAGGCAAAGAAATTTTGAGAGAGTTTACATCCTTCCAGCATGACACCAAAGAACCCAAGTTTGATAAAACATTCTACATGTAAGTATCTTCAATACAAATACAGTTAACCTTTGCTTAAAATCCACCAATTAGTACACGACTTCCAGTTGTACGACCCTGAGATCAATTTTACAAATACTGAAACATGCTGTATTACGTTGTCTCCGTGCGAGGTACTTGATTCTTGATACTTCATTAAGCTTCAAGTCGAGGCCTAGCCGTGAGAAGACTTATTACAGCGTGTTTCAGTGTTTTGGGTAAAATTGTCTTAAGATTGGACGACTTGAAGTCATATAGTGTGCATTGGCCCTAAGATGAATATGTTTGGACTGAAATAACAGCTCTTTGACTTAGACAAAATTTTACTTATGAAGGGTAAAAAAATAGAATATGCAGAAAATGGGGCTTGAATATTTTGTTGACTTAAGTGATTATATAATCCTACTTCCCAAATTAAATAAATGACTATATAAAAGTAAAAAGCATTTGTTATCATGCTTTCACAGTTAAGCCTATCTTCAGAATAAAAGTTGTATTGCCACTCTTTCATTTATATTGTCATCCGAATGAGATATAAAAAATGTTTCATACAATTAACACCCAATGCAGTTTTTTAGCCGTATGGAATTGTAAAGCCAACTCCAAATTATATTGTTCACTTGTATTTGAAATCCATTTTGCCCATTTATATTGTTGGCCTAGCAGCTTAGCAGCGCCTATTCAACGTTGCCTTGTCTCTTTCTCCAAAAAGGGAAGCAACAACTCTCATCTGCTTGGTATTTAAGTCGGACCTCTCAGTTTTTAGACGAACATTCTTTTGAGTGAGCTAATACATTGGTTTTCATGAACATTGTTTACATTCTTTCTGCATTGTACTTTGTTTGTAATAATTTGTTAATTGAGTCTTTTTTTTTTTTGCTCTTGTTGCAGTCCATTGGAGCTCGTGCAGCTTTCTAGCAGACTTGTCATTCATCTCAACAGACAGACAGGAAAGAGGTAAACAAGAATCTGTTTTTTGTATATATTGGTAAACGCTTTGTTTTTCGGTCTCCCTTTCTGCTTTTCCTTCCTCTTTTCCAAGGTACCACTCCGACTTCCCCAGATTCCATTTACCCCATTCCTCTGCCTTTTCCCTTCCTCCTCCCATTTCTCCCTTACCTTTTGCCTACCCTTTAACCTCTGCCTATCCCTTCACCTTTTCCCCCTTTCCCACTTTCTACTCTTTTCCTCCGACCCAATCCATTACCCCTTCCTCTCTCCTCCTCCCATTCCCTTTCTCCTTCCCAATTTCTCAATTCCTCTATCCCCTTCCCCTTTCTCCTCCCTCCTTTCTCAATTCCCCTTTTTCCCTCCCTCTTCCTCCTTCCCCTTTCCCTCCCCGTCCACATTCCCTTCCTAACTCCCTGTCCCCTTGCTCCTTCCTCTTCCCTTCCCCTCTCTCTTCCTATTCCCTCTCCCTCTCCCTCTCCCCCCTACCCCATCCCCTTCCCTCTCCCCTACCCCTCACCTTCCCCTCCTTCACCTTTCAAGTTATGTCTCCCTGCATGTTCTTGGAACAGATATTTCTCACAGAATATACACTGGACTACAGTGTAGTTAGTATACCCAACACAGATTTCATGAAGTCAGTCACTAAATTCTGGCATGCTCCTCTCCCTCCACCCTCCTCCACCTTCCCCCTGCCCCTGCTCCTGCCCCTGTCGTCCCTCTCTCCCTCCTCCCTCCCCGATGCCCTTCTCCTTTCTCCTCCCCCTTCCCATTCCCCTTCCTCCCCTTCTCCCTTTAAGTTACGTCTACCTTGCATGTTCATGGAACAGATATTTCTCACCGAGGATAGACTATGGATACCCAACACAGATTTCATGAAGTCAGTCACTAACTTCCTGCAAGCTCCTCCGCCCCCTTAACCCTAGAGCTCAGGGCCACACTTTTATAGGTCATGTATGACATTCGCAATTCCGTCGTCGCCAGCGTGAAGCTCAGATATGACTAATTCTAAGTACCTCGGGGAAACCACCCTATCAAAAAGTAGCACAAGGGATAAGTCAAGTCGAACCAATTTGATAGTCATTAACTTGCAGCAGCATGTTACTATGTCATTTATGTGCAACGAGAGACGGGTGGACTTAATACTGTCATTGTGTCATCCTGAAAACTAGCTGAGGTTTAAATAGAGTTTGATTAATTTTAGAATGCTGAATTCCCTCCTATGCTACTTGAGAAAATGAATTTCAGTGTTCTTTTTTTTGCACTTCATTGTCATTTTGTTTGCATTATCTGGAGTACCAATGTCAACATTTTATCAAGTTTAAACTAGATATATATTGATACATTTAGTAATTAATTGATTTATCTATTATTTTACTTTTTATTCAGTTTATTGAATTATTGAATTAAATACATTCATTTATTGACTGATTGATCAATTGACGATATTTTTACATTTCTAAAATTAATTTTCATTTTGATATGATCAAATCAGATAAGAATTGAAAAGGATAATGCCACGTGGAGGAGTAATCCATTTTGAATAACCAAATTAATTTGCAACATCCATGGGGTTATTAATACCCAGAATTTTATACTTAGATACTTTCAGGCCATATACTTTATTTAGTGAAAACATAAAAACTTTGACATTTAACATCATGTCGATAACCATAAAACTATGATAGTAAAACCTCTTTCTGAAGGTCTAATTTAATGAAATGTGACTGTAAGTGTTATGAGCTGTGACAGTGAGAAATCAATAAGTTTCACACATTTAGATGCTTAGCTTGCATCCAGTGTTGAGTAAAGGGTTTCCGAGGCCAAAAATAATTACTAAATGGTTGTTTGTACAGAATTATCCCCATAAACATTCCATGACATTAAAAAGGTGTTTAGTTATCCAAATATTAAATTCTTAAGACTGACCAATTCTCGAGAATAATCAAAATGACGAACTCGAGTTCAAACAGGGAATCAATGTGACGGACCCACATAAAAGCATGCACTCCTAGCTAATAGGTCTGCACAGAGCCTAATTCGGACGTACGATCACAAACAAGTTATTGATTTGCTTCTACTCCTTAACTAGTAACCCACATCATGTCCGATAAAGTTATATCAGGGAGGTGTTTCACCAAATCGTTCTTAAAGTTACGCACAACTTTACGTTCGACTGGTATCAATTCTTGCGCTAAATGCGCGCACTATTATAAACTATTACGCACAAGAAGGGGTACCAGTCGAACGTAAAGTCGTGCGTAAAGTCATTCTTATCTTGGTGAAACACCTCCCAGGTTAGTTTTATGCACTCAAACAATATAAAAATTATATATTTTTTAAATCTTAGATACCCTTTAAAGTGTTAAACCACATTGTAGTTCTAAATGTTTCAAGGCCATGAACGAATCCTCCCTCTCTGCAGATAACGATCATCAATTTTCGAGCAATTTAACTGGCCTAGAAATTTTGAAGGGGTCAGAGAGTTCTGAAAGACACAGAGGAAAAATGAAGATGTATCCAAGAGTGTATGGATGCTGTGTATAAATTCTTATTATACTTCATCATGTATTTATATCGTTTAATTGTAGATTTGATGATGTCATCGGATGTATGTCTTTTGGCATGAAGAACCTGATATCTTCATCAAAGGTAAGAAAATCATTCTTTTTTTCAAAGCATATCAACTGATAAATAATTGCTTCAATCAAAATCAAAGCTCGTTTGGAGTTCAATCTTTCAAGCTTCAATTTGCATTTTCCATTTTGGTTTAAGATATCATATGCACCAAAATGTAATGAATCCTTGCTAAAGTAAATTATTGACAAAAATGGCTTGATGACCATATCATACATAAGGGTTCAAACTAAGCAACTCCAGAGAAGTGTTTTTTTAGTAATTTTCTCTGTTCCTCATGGGTGGCCTGTGTCTTGTAGGATGCGACATCTTGGAAAAGTATTTTCAGCACTTTAAAGTTGATTGTAATTACAGCACATGTATATAAACCATTCAATTGCATTTTAAG
>BQKZ01005850.1:10597-39487 GCA_036244855.1 Temnopleurus reevesii | reverse complement strand
AAAAAAAAAAAAAAAAAAAAAGAAGAACAAAAAAAAGGGTCAATTCATAAATGGGTGGGTGGGAATGATAATGAAGAAAATAAAGAAAATAAAGAAAATAGAAAGGTCTTCACTCTCACATTAGGTGGAAATTTTTTTCCCATTATTGCCACTTTAATTCACTTTTGGTCATGAAAATTGCAGGGGTTGGGGGCACAGCAAAAAATGTTCTGCCAATATTAAGGGCACAGGCTTTTTGGCCCACTGGATCCAACACTGGTGTAATATGTCTTTTTTAATAGCTTTTTGAAGAGACAAAATTTAAATTTGTTTCTTCCTAAAGTGTAAATGGCATCAACTTGGCAGCTTGAGACGAGGGGTCGCACGGAGGTCATCTCTGAAATTCCCATCAGCAAAGAAGATGAGCTCAAAAATGGTTGAAGCATCTGCAAATCTTCATCTCCTCCTAATAATTTGAGGTAGATTTATGTTCCATCTCTCTCCATTTTTTTGTATATTTGCCAGATTCCGTCAAGACGTGATCTGGAAAAATGGCATCTTTACTAATGAGGCTTGTGCATATTCAAGGTGATTTCGGAAACTGAATTTACAGGCCTATATGAAGGAAGCGTTTGATTTAAAATTGATGTATATTCATGGACTGAATCATTATGATGCCATCCAGAATATTGACTGTTTTTACGTAACTCAAGAAAAGTTCACATTATCGTTAATAAAATGGCTTCTCTACGTTGTGAGACAAGCAATTATAAACATTTGAAGCTTGTGGATAATATCTCCATTTTTTTCAAAATCGGAACACTTTTGAACATTGAGATATGAATTGACTCCCAAATCGGAAACAGAAAATGATAATCAGGTGCTCTTCTTGTTTAAAACTATGAAAACAAAAAGATTAACAAAAATATACCTTTATCTAAAAACAAAAGCTATTGACCAAAGCATGATGACTGCGTATAGTAAATGAAATGACACGCACAGGAAAGTACATATTTCTGGACTGAACTTTCTTTTTTCAAACCGCTCATTAAAAATAATAAAAACAGACAGTTATTTCCCAAATCGTGACCCACTCAAATCAAGTCCTATTAGAGCTAAATTTGCTGCCAGTAAAAGGAAACTGTCATAAATTGTATTCTTTTTCCCCTTTTTTCCCCTTCCAGATGTCTTGGGCTTGCGTATCAATTCATTAATTGAATCTACACTTGAAATTGGCTTAGGCTAATTAACACATTGACAACTGGAACCGGGTAGTCCCTGCACAAAGTATGTGAAAATTATAAAATCAATTAGTCAGTTGGTTAAAATCAGGTTAGTTTACCTTGATCACAATTAGTGACAATATTTCAAACCAAATACTAGACCCTATTTGAGAGATGGAGCTTAGGGATGGGTGGGGGAAGAAAATTCAATATTTGGAAAAAACGGGAATGGCAGACGGAGAAGTACATAAACTGATTTTTTCGATCTCCATGCTATGATCTTAATGTATGGAGTACAAATAGATTTGGAAACAAGTTTAGTAAAAGTTGCTTTTGAAAGGAAGATATGAACGGGGCCCTACGCAGAGAAAAGTGAAAAGTGGACCGTTCAGGAGGGTGGGGGAGAGGAAAGGGACACAAAAGTTTTTATATTTTGAACAAAAATGGTAATGGCAGAGGGAGAAGTACGTAAACGAAATTTCCAGAAAGGGACAGAAAAGTTTTAATATTTTGAACAAAAATGGTAATGGCAGAGGGAGAAGTACGTAAACGAATTTTCCAAGTTCCATGCTGTGTACCTAATGAACCAAGTACAAATAATTGGCCAAATAACCTTGAAATGAAAGTGGTCTAGGGGTAGACATCAAAAGAAATCGATACAAATCAACAAAATTTGAATTTATAAAATCAAGTCCTAGACCTAGCCCTGGTCAGGGCCAAGTGGACTGGACATAACCCAAATGTCTCAGGAAAAATGGTCCACATTTCAGAAGAATTTGTCCTCCTTCTCTGTCTGGGTGGGGTGGGTTGATGGAAGCCCAGTTGATGGAAATGTGGAAGAAGATTCTGTGTCGTGGAAGGTGGAAACCTTCCACGACACAGAATCTTCTTCCACATTTCCATCAACTGGGCTTGGGGTGATGTCTTAGAAGAATGTATCCCCTACAATAATGTATGTTTCCTACTTCAATATCTACACTTGCCACCATACTATGTTCATAACATGGGATATTGAACTAAACTTGCTACTATTTTTTCAACCACTGTATAAAAGGCATATTTTTATTTTCTTACCTATAAACTTTTCACCCTGATTTTTACATTTTGACAAAACCTTTCCCATCACAGGCTATTCAAACATCTAATGGATTTGTTTTGTCCAATTTTCACTGTTTTAACAAATATCTTCATACTTAATTTCTCTACAAGACTACTGATTTCACAGGATTTCTTGAATGCAATTTGTTCCTTTATCCATCTCTCATATTACAAAACTAACAATGCTACTAACACGTACATTTTTAGCAAAAAAAATCCTGAAAGTACAAATTGCTCTAACTTTTCCCACAGATGTGAAAATATTCAAATAAAGAAAGTTCATTACAACTATTACTTTGATAAACTTTCAAATCATTTCTGAAGTCAGCGCAGATGTTTCATCCATCAAACCTGAACTCATTGTCACAGCATGTATGCCAGTATTGTGTATTTACTCACCGTAATTTCTTGAAAACTATTTCTTATCTTTGAAGTCGGCATTGCACTTTCCCAAGTTTTCATGATCTCATGATCTCAGGGTTTTTTCGGCAGATCATGCCCTCCTTGTGAATTATTGCAAGATTCAAGAAGTCTTGTGCCCCTTGCACAAATAATTTGCTATTAAAAAAAAATTGTTGGAAAAAATGAATACTCTTGTAAAGTAAAAATCTGGCAAAAGTTTGGCATATGTTCTTATGGCAATTTTTTTAGGCAATGGAGCCCATGTCTGCATTATCCAGAGTTATACGTCTTCTCAAAAATTCATCTTATATAGCTTCTTTTATAGCTTCTTCTATTAAATTATGGAAAGATTATACCCAAATGAAAGAAAAACCTGAGCCCTGTCTGCACTATGCAAATAAGTGGGCTAACTCAAGATATCTGACTTGTTCACCTTCAGTGTATCAGCATACTAACTGCATCTGCACTACAAATAAGTTGAATCTATTTCTTATAATGTTAGTTTACCCAGAATAGCAAAATAGTCAGGCTAATTCAGAAACACATGATAAAGCTCATGACCCTCATGATCAAGTGTAAACAATCGACCCATCTCTGATTCATATCATGTATTTTTATTTCATCTGATGACATGTTATTTATCTTGATATCAACTTAAACACCAGAAGTTCCATGAACCAGGCTCAGCTAGCAAAAGTATATGGTTGCCATGGTAACTGAAGCTACAACCATCTGGTCCATGTGGGAGTAGAAGTGTGTTTCCCATCTTAGCCTAAACTAGGAAATATAACTTCTCCTATCTAACATCAACCCTGGGTAAATTAAAATGTTTTAAAAACTTTATGATGGCTCTTTTTGCAATATTCCTCATATTTGTACACTACATTAATCTATCTGAAATAAATTGGACCTCAATTTGAGTATACATTAACATAATAATTTGAGTATAAAAAGTAGCAGGTAAGAGTGAAATAAGTATTAATGTTTCTCTTGTGTATAGTTCATTTCACTATTTTAATGTACTATTGATACTTGATAAAGATTAGAAAAATATATGTTATCAAAAATCAGATGGCTTTACAATAATCCATGTATGTTTAATTGTTGAATTTTCTTTCTTTGGCACACAAAGTGAGCTATATACAAATGACAAAGTAATATTAATTCACTTTTTTTTTGCATCTGTAATAACAAAAAAACCTCAAAACAGAACCATTTAATTCTCCTTAAAAAGTCTGCACAAAAACTTGTTTACATTTGATATGAACTGGCTAGAAATAGATTGATGAAGATATGGGAAACGTTGCCAGACTTGTAAAATAATAAATAAAATTCCAAATTTTTTGTCTTCTCATAAGACAGTTTACGAGGAATGGAGGTGTGAAAATACAAACAGTAAATATTTTCAGATGTGGGTGTGAAGAAATAAGGCTGATTATAAAGAAATAAAAATATTATTTTAAAGTGATTTATTTTCAGTTGATAGATCTATTAAATATATCCATAAAAGAAAAATAATAAATTTAGTTTTAGTGTTTTGTTTTTAGGGTAAATATAAAATAAATCATTTGAATGAAATAGGCCTACAAATTTGCAAAAACTTGAACTAATCCGCCCACAACAAGAGCTTTATCATGAATTTCACCCTGCAGATTTTATACAGTGTATTTTTAGACAAGGAAAAGCATGATTACTGAAGACTTTATAGATAGAGAAGTAAACCAATTGCTTGAATTGGATATTTCTGGTCATAAAACATTAATGAAATTTCCTTTCACAACATTTCTTCAGGAAACTTCCTTCAAAATCATGTTATCAAATTATTCTCCACAAAGTGTTAATTGCACATTTTGATTGACAAATGATCTAAAAATTCAGCATTAATTGCCAAATCAAGAGATCTTTTACTGTCTCCTCACGTGATGACATTATTTCACCGAACTGAATAACAACCGACTTGTCTGTACTATAAATACAACTACCTGACTAGCGTTTTTAATCTTATTGTCTTTTGCTGCACTTTTAAAGGTATTATTCAACAATGCAAAATTACCGCACAACTGGTTTAAATGTATGCAACCCTTTGATTTCATTCAAAATAAGAATACTCACTTTGGATTTAATTTGAATCTCCTAGTCTTGCGTACTTAAATTTAGGTACAAAATGTTTTAATACCCTCTTACTTTTTTGTAATTTTTTTACTATTCACTCCAGTTAAAAAAATCACAGAAAATTAGCCATAAACATTTGAAATGCAGCCTGACCAAAAAAAAATACACTTTCAGTATTTTTGCTTGTTAATCCTTTCTATATGCTATGATTTAAAGTATTATCCTTTATATAAAATGCGTTAAAAAGTTACTCCACCTTAAAAAATCTTTATCTGATTGACCACCACTACTTTTTCAAAAAAGGCATTCTTGGAGAACCAAACAATTTTATTCCTTTCCCTTATCAACATGATGACAGAATATCAAAGCTCCTGTTAAAAACATCTTCATTTGATAAAAGTTTTTCAAGACTCTCTCCAAACTTTTGTGAGGTTCTCCGCCCTCCCGTCTCCCACAGGGATGGAAAGATGAGAGCTTCGCTGATGGCTTCCACGCTCCCAGACTTCCGATAAATTTCTCTCCTCCTTCTATTTCTCATCCCTTCCAAATATTATCCCAAGAGGACAAAGGAACACCATATGATGACAGAGCTTGGGACCACACTTGTGAAGATGTCCAAGTTTCTATCACAAAGTTGCAAGTTTATTTCATCTCTTCATAAACACTTTTCACTTATAACAGTTATGAAATTTGTCAACATCCTCTTTTTTGTAGGGTTGATTCTTGAGATAAACAATATACTACTGCTACTCCTTTGAAAATGTAGCTCAATTTATCTACTGTCTTTTACGTCTATTATGTTAGATTTTTAGATAAAATAACACAACTTTGTTAACAAAAAATGGAACTCTGACAGTCTTGTGCTAAATCTCTAAAGTATTATGACCAAAAAATACAAATTTTGAAATCAATCATATTGAAAATATGGCCCGTTAAATATTTTCTTCACCTTTTAAACAATCTACCAGTACTATTCATAGCACTTTGACAATGATAAAAGTTATTCCATGGAACTATCTTCTTTTATGGCCCACCAAGTTTAGGGAGTGTAATTCTGGAATACAATAGTATCTGACTTCCTATCACTAGAGACGTGCAGATATGCACACCATTAGAGCAATCTCGAGACCTGTTCATACATAAGCTTTTTTTATACCAATGGTCTACTGTAAAAGCTGACTTTTTGTCTGTTGTTTTATTTTTGCAAACTTTGCAACCATAAATTCGCTAACATTTTCACTCATTAGAATGCTCATAGTCATCCCTAAGCGCTCAACAATGTAGCATTATTACCCTGGATTTAGCAAGGCAGTTAATGGAAGTAGGGCTCTGCATATCAAGGAATAGGTTCCTGCCAGATACCCATTCACCTCACCTGGGTCAAGTACAGCACAATGTAGATTAATTTCTTGCTGAAAGAAATTAACGCCATGGGTCGGATTCGAACCTGTGACCCTCTGGTTGAAAGGCGAGAGTCAGAACCACAAGACAATGACACCACCACATAGTAAATGGAAATAAGGTCAGAATACCTTTTCCAACTAGTAAGAAGAAAAAAATAAAATAATAATGTCATGAGCCCTGTAATTATTCACACCATTGGAGCAACCTCAAAGCTTTTTTTTTAAACAAATAAGAACATTCGCGTCTGATCACATGCTTCATACAATGGAATTTGTGTTTCATCATTATGTAATGAGTGACAAATGTGCCTGAGCTAGACAAAGTGATGAACAGTTGGACAGTATGGAGTACCCATGTCCAATCTCGTCTGCAGACATCTTAGTATAGGTTCAGACATTTTCAGTAATCAGTAAAGGGTCAGACATTTTCTACATGAAATGCATTTAAATCTAAACATTTATTTCCCAAATAACTTTTTTAATAACTAACTGATCATGGGACAATAGGT
Organism: Temnopleurus reevesii; assembly: GCA_036244855.1. Lineage (NCBI taxonomy): Eukaryota > Metazoa > Echinodermata > Echinoidea > Temnopleuroida > Temnopleuridae > Temnopleurus > Temnopleurus reevesii. Next base: position 32,761 of record BQKZ01005850.1, on the reverse strand, counting down.
AATTTGAAGGAGGTGGGGCTTTTTATATGAAAAATTCAATATGGCTTCATTATTCTACTTTTGGTATAAACTGGTCAGCCCTCATATCTCCCAGTTCACACCTTATCAAAGGGGAAGTATTTTCAGCTGGAGTGCTGATAAAACATTGACCTCACTTGCCATCTTCTCATTTTAGGTATGTTATCTCTTGGAAGTCGGAAGGATGATGACACTACCCTTCTTTCTAGACAGTATACTTTCATATAAGAATGGTATAGCTACTGTATGCACAATGACACCTTTGGGCCTTGGTAAGATTTTCTGAAATGCTCAGAAATTTTCCTCAAAATTCATTTTCCCTATACTTTTTTTTAATTACACATAAAGTCTGACATAGCAACAAGTACAATGACATACTAATGTGATAATTCTCAAACATTGTTTCAATGACATTGTTACTGTATAATTTCAAGCAACTTTCCTGTGTTTAAACTACACCAGATCCTATATAAAGCCACCACAGATTTGCATAACTGTGGCAATATGACATTAGTCAATAGCCTTCTACAGTTCTAAGCAGAGCGTTCAAACTGTATGATGCATAATTTTTAATTTATTTGAGCAATATTCTGTGTGGCAAATTATGATTTTGACTCAATCTTCAGACAAAGTCACTATAAGTCCTTTCTTGAATCTAGTCTAATTCTAAAATTGCCCAAACTGGAACAAGATTTCATTGCTCATCACACGTTAAACTACCCTAGGAATCTACATGTATTAGTCTCCCAAATCAGACTCGTTTGAACTTTGAAAAGAAATGTGTCTGTACAGGAAGGCTAGCAATGATTCAAGTACTATCCTTTGGCAGACAGTAGTTGGATAGTTTGAAAGCACAAACCCTAGACGTTTGGCGTGTGCGTGTGTTGACCATGATGGTTATGCATTGTGTGACTATTTTACACACATAAAGCATTGCTCCATCCTCAGTCTAGGGCAGAGCATGCAGACACACAATAGGGCAGAGCATGAGACACACAATGAGACACACAATGCATACCCTGTATCATTCTCTGTGTATGCGCACATCTAAACCCAATGGTCTGTTCTAGCAGACTAGTAGTTGGATGCTAAACTTCACTCAGGAGTATGCAGAGATCTATGCATAAACTTCCAGAAAACAAATAAAAATAGATATTCTTTTCAATACGAATCACCAAACAGCTCAGGATATAGTCCAGTTGAGGACTGAGTGTTCTGATAGAACCCACCTCTGCATATTCACTTACAATGAACACACAGGGACTGCACAGCACTCAACCACAGAGTCCCTGTGTGTTAAGTGTAAGTGAATATGCAGAGGTGGGTGCTATCCGAACACTCAGTCCTCAACTGGACTACTCATGAGAGAAAGCATGCCAACAGTAACCATTCATTTTCTCTCATCACAAAATATTAAATTCACCTGTTTGATGATTCACACACCAATATCTATCATTCACAGGTTGGGATCTCTGTAGTGTATGTTGCAAACAAAAATAAGCATAGTTTGGGTCTCCATTGTTAGACTACAAGAAATCAAGGGTCCCCCAACTTTGTTTAGTCTTGGAGCAAGGACAAAATAATTGTTCTAATACCATAATTATCTCATGGGCAAACCACCTTGACTCAGAGTTCTAATCAAAATTTATAGCCTGAAGAAAAGAGATTTAACTTCTTTGGTATTTTTAACTTAATTTTGTATGGAGACCACATGAGTTTGTGTCTACCGAACACATTACGGGGATCAGAAAACACGTGATTCATTCTTGTATCATAGGTAAACATACCACAAAGGATAACAGCTGATTGGAAAGGGGGGATTTTGTATCACCTTGCAATATACTAAAAATGGTAAAAAAATAAATAACGAGAACTGCTGAAACTGCTTATCCGATAATGGAGAGCTGTGGAGTAAAATGAAGTCAAAGAAGAGCTTGAGCTTTCGATCCTAGCAGAATCTTAATCATAAGCAAAAATGGTAAAAAGTTAGGATTTTTATTCATGATCAAATACTGAAAGCGATTTGACTAAAACGTGATACATATTTTCTTGTCTTTTTTAAAGCTCTATCCTTTATCAAAAGATATCATTGTAGTTTTACGCCACTGATTTATTACATTCATTAAAAATATTTTAAATGTGAATAAAAGCATCATTTTATATATTTTTCTTTCATATCTGCATTTATTTGTTATATGGGTTTCTTTTGCAAAGCAGCCAAATGCTGGGCTTCTGACGCACAACGAAGAAATTACGCTAAATACACATGGATTGAAATTTCGTATAGATAGTATTCAGTGAAATCAAGATGGATCCCGGAAGTGAGCGTGCCAAAGCCAAAGTGCGTGATATCGATATTACAGGGTGATATCGGGTGATATCGGGTGATATCGGCTATATGCGATAGGGAGAATTCTGGGACAAGAAGTATCATTGAGTGCAGGATAGGGTCGGGTCACCAGTTGTTGATAAATTCGTGCATAGATCTATGAATGGCTTGATGAAGCATAACCCTGTTCTTAGCAATATGAATTACAGTCAAACCTGTCTACAGTGGCCACCCCAAGGGAAACAGAAAAAGTGGCCACTGCAGACAGGTGGCCTCTATAGACAGGTTCTATAAAATGCATTTTCACCTGGAGGGAATCGATTTAAGTGGCCACTATAGACAGGTGGTCACTATAGACAGTGGCCACTATAGACAGGATTGACTGCACATAATATGAATGTTCACAATTTCTTTTAACCCGTCGACTACTGGAACTGCATCATCCCTGCACAAAGCCTGAGAGAATTACAAAATTCAGTAGCCAACAGGTTATTTAATAGTTGAATATCACCATCTAGTTGAAGAATACCGTACATCTTGCTTCGCATTTGAAAATGTAGGAATCAAATATGAAGTAAAATTAAATATCTAAAATACTGAAATATATTAAACTTTTACAAGCATCTTCATCTGCCCTGTTAATACTTTCCAGTTAATCAGAAATCCCAACAGACAAGTGCCTTTAAATCCATAAATAAAACTGCTAATTCCACCAGCTTCCAAAGTCTTCCCCCAAATGTTAGCACACAAAAGACATCCAATTTCTCTTTTCTGTGACGCACAACTGAAGATCTAGTGACACACAAACGTAAATCCATCTTTAGCAAAAATTAGGTTTTAGTTGTAAAAACATTATGAGCAATGTGACTTTCCAGTAAACTCAATGGCATCAAATGTTTCTTATAAATAAACCAAAATCTCCTTTTTATATGCTGGGCAGTGTGAACCAAAAATTTTGACTGCATTTTTCTCAAAATGGCTAAATTGGAGTTACGTCATTTTACCACTGACCCCTCGAACAGTGGGATTCCCTCTCAGACAATAGCGAGTTAAAACCTCCCAGCAAGATCATTGTATATCACTGTGAGCAGAAAGGACAAAAAGACTGGGGCAAAGCAAACAACCTCATTCCAATTTCAAGCCTTCAAAAGCTTTTCACGAGCACAGACGAAAGTAGCTTCCATACTTATTCACTAAAGAGATGCGACTACGGTTCAACATTTCTCTGTTAAATAAGAGGGAAGGAAATTCCATGTGTCCTTCTAGCTATTGTGTATGCTTGAATGGAGTTTGTTTACTTTGTCCAAGGCATTTGTCTCTCCTGCACACAGTGAAGATTATATGTCACTATGAGCAGAAGAGACAAAGGAACTTGACAAAGCAAACAACTTCATTCAAACCTTCACAATTGCTTCATGAGCACAAAATATTAAGCTTCCCTATTTATTCACTGAACGTGTATGACACCCATCCAACCTTTCTCAGCAGAATAAGAGGAAAGATAATTTCTTCGTGTGCATCAAGCTTCTATGAATGCTTAAAGGGAAGTTTCTCACTTTTTCCAAACCCTTTGCCCATTCTGCTCACAGCGCAGACTACAATAAAATAATTTTCTCTGATTCATCTTGGATAAACCTTTCCTTCCTCCTCTTGTTATCACCTACCGTGAGCAATAACATTCCAAATAAAACTTCAACCACAAAATGGATGAAAATTAGATTGTCGGAATGATAAAGCAAAATGTGGAGATTGATTTTCTGAATCAATGTTATTTTACTCACCATTTTAACCTTGACAATGTTCTGTTTCCAATTAGGGAAAAGAAAACTGTTTGGTTTTCCTCCACAGACAAATCCGTAAATGGCCAACTTGAACTTTAATTTCACCCTCTTTTTCTGTTTTTCATCACAATAAATTTGTCATACACATAGCATGGCATTTGGCAAAACATAGCATAACTTGAAAAGTCACTTTAAAAGATTCTTTTCAGAAATATCAGCTTTTCTTTTAAGACTTATCAATGTCTTGTTTTCCAACTAGTTTAAGAGAAAAAGGAATAAAATCTCACTAATTTGACATTCAAATATATACATTTTTTGGGGGGTCACAAGCTTACAAACAACAAAAATACACATAAATATTCAAGTTTTTACTGAGAAATGTTGTGATCCAGGTTTCTTCTTTTTTTTAATCCTATTATCTGCAAACCTTATAATACATGTATATGAAACCCAAATTTTGTGTTTTGAAAATGCAGTTCTTTGTAATGGCTTCATAATATATTAATGTTCATATAATTGGTTTTAAAAAAAAAGACACACACAAAAAAAACCCCAGAAAGAATTGAACAGAATGAATAAATGAATTGAATTCAATTGAAGTGTATGTGGAAGGTCACTCACACAAAAGAATTCAATGTCTTGAAGGAAATCCAGACATAACCCAGCTGACTAGGATTAAACTTATCAATGGACAAAAAAGGAAACAATCACTTCAACATTTAGACCAATAAACCACAGGAAGGTGAATGAACTTTGACAATAACAAGGATTGGTCTATCCGTCACCATACAGAGGTTTCCCCTTTTCTGAGAAATGAGTCCGTTAATGACATTGGGTCAAGATTTGGGGGTTAACTTATTAAGACACTTCAAAAGCAAACCAAGTTGATCCTCGTTTAGAACGAACAAAGTATGCAGTTTCGAACAAATTATGTGGTTTTGGAACCGACATGGACTTGAAATACTGAATACAATTCATCTTCTCATTTCATTGGTGTAAAAGGTGGAAGGGCATTCGCACGGGTTTGTATGTGATTGAAAATTTGGTGAAATCAAACAAATTACATCAAGAGAGGAAATAGCAGTAGAGGAAATGTCATGTGTCTACTGGACCAATTTTCATATACCACTCCAGGAGCCTGTAACATAAAAGATGCAACCCAGGGCGCTAATTTCCTTCAGCAAGAAATTTACCCGCACTTTGTTGCACTCGACCCAAGTGAGGTGAATGGGTACCTGGTAGGAATATGTATTCCTTGAAACGCCAAGTGCGCTAATGAAGTGGCTGCCGGGCTAAAGCCAGGGTAATAATGCTGCAATTGTAGAGCGCTTAGAGAATTCTTCATAAAGAGTTCATAAGCGCTATATAAAAGCCGTTCCTTATTATTATTATTATTAAACTTATGATAAATATTAATTGTAAATATTAATGGCAAAATGTGTACCACAGAGATACAATTAATTTTCAATTGATCGTATTTCCTTTATGTTACAGGCCCAAGAATAAGAGAGTCATTTATTTAGTTCCCAATGTCTGTCATATTCACCAGAGTGCATCTTCATAAAATCAATATTCAACATCTCATAGCAGAACCAGTTCAAGAATGACGAAAAGTGAAAAAGGAGGGAAAAAATGTGTAAAACCTAAAAAATAAAATCTAATTGAATCCTTCTACGATCGCGTTGTCACATCGAGACTGTCAAAAGTGACTAATCATGAAGTCTAATTGTCCTCATCTGTTACGACCTGTGTCTCGAATGATTCCCGAAACATTGATGTCACAATTAATTTCCCTATCGATCTCCAAATCTTGAGACAATTCTTCCATTCCTGCTTTCCAAGCAAGTGACACAATTCACAAACCCTCACTATGAAGTAAAAGGACAAAGAAATTGGACAAAGTAGGTAACTCTCCATTCAAGCACTAGCAGACAAAAGAAAGGAGCATCCCTTCATACAATAAGAATAATTATAGCATCTAAGATCCCGGTCACGTAGAGGCCCAGAAGCAAGATGACTTAGCATGACTCTTTGTTAATTCACGTTAACTGCCTCAGAACAAAGAGTGGTGTTGAATTGTGTTGCTTCTGGGGCCCTATGTGACCGGGGCTTAATACTAACTTCATCAGTCATCCCTAGTGCTCTACAATGTCATATAATTAACCTGGCTTTAGCAGTACAACTGTAAATAGCACACTGCAATTCAAGGAGAAAAATACATCCAGGTACCCGTTCACCTCACCTGGGTCGAGTGCAGCACAATGTGGATGAATTTCTTGCTAAAGGAGAGTAATGTCGTTGGTGGGATTCGAACGACTCTCTGGTTGAAAAGTGACAATCACAACCACTACACCATAACACCTCCATTCAGCAAACTTGTTTGACATATGTTCTACATTAATTTGAAGAAAAATGGGGAAGGAAGTTTCTTTTGTGCATGAAAGCCATTGTGGAAGCGCCGTGGTGTAGTGGTTCTGACTCTCGCCTTTAAACCAGAGGATCGTAGGTTCGAATCCCATCCACAGTGTTAATTTCCTTCGGCAAGAAATTCATCCACATTGTGTTGCAATAACCCAGATGAGGTGAATGGCAGGAATATTTATTCCCTGAAATGCTAAGTGCGCTGGTATACGATGCGCTAAAGCCAGGGTAATAATAATGCAAAGCACCTTGACTACTCCGCAGTGTGGATACGTGCGCTATATAAATTGCATCTACTAATATATTATTATTGTAGGGGCCTGAATGGGAGGTTGTTTTTTGTCCAATTTCTTTGTCCATAGATCTCACAGTGGAGCTTGTTAGTAATATCATCTGCCAATCTGTCAGAAACACAATTTCTTCCTTCCTACTGTAGTTTCTTATCTCTCCTAAAAGATCTTTCTTCATCTTTCATACATCTCTTTTTTTCTTATCGGAGCCCTCAAGTCTGGTAAGTAACCAGCTATGTGCCATGAATTTGGGAATATGTTAACCTAAATTTTGACTTTCATAGATGTCAAGCCTCAGTTTTTTCGCGATATTCTTCCAATATTTTAGTCACAACGTCCTGATTGGGATTTTCTTATTCAGGACATTGTCTAACTTCTCAAAAATGCCCTCAAATGCCCTCAAAATAACAAAAATAAAAATCTTTCATAATTATCACTCCTTGGTTACCATGCTCTCTCTACACGTATCAATTCTGCAGAGTACTCAGGGTGCTTTTTGTTTTATTATTATCCTGGCTTTAGCTCAATGAAAACCAGCACACACAGCATTTGAGTAAATAGATATTCTTGCCAGGTACCCATTCACCTCTCCTGGGTTGAGTGCAGCACAGTTTGGATAATTTTCTTGCTGAACAAAGTTCAAGTCACATGTAGGTTTCGAACCAAGACCTTCTGGTTGAAAAGCGAGAGTCATAACCAAGCTACACCAAGATGCCTTCACACAGTAACATACACATACACATATACATGAACACATACATATACATATATACACATTTACAGTGACACATATCCTATATACAAAAAACATTTAAAAAGTAAAAGAAACCAGTTTTTTTGGCACCTGCATCAGGACTGCACTCAATTGTCATCTGAGCAGAGATACAGAGAATTGTCAAGACAGCAGAAGTCACAAACATTTTTTTTAATTCTTGGCTCCATATGATATTGCCCCACTTTTCCTTTGCCCCTTCCTCATTTCATTATTTTTTCTTCAACTATTCATTTCCTTTCACAAATCATTTACAAATCCTAGTCCAACCCCCGATGGCTAATCGTTATCCTTCATTCTAACGAAAAACAGTTTTCCTGACTTTTCCGTCATTTCAAAGAAAAACAATGACCCCCAAAGAACACCCATTGACCTATAAACGTCAAAAGATAAATGAATAAAAGACACAGAAATTGATTTTTTTGCAAATCAAAGGTCGTTGCTTATCAAAATCAGTCATTACTCCATGGAATTTGATGACAGCTTTGATGTCTGACTAACAATATGATGGAAATCAAATGCTGTCTTTTTCGTTTAAAGATAACATAATCAAGCTCTGATCAAATAAAAATGAATTTAGATAGAAAATTGATGGATATAATCGTGCATTGTTTAAATTGCACAAGAGGAGTAATTATTTTGACAAAGATAGTTAAATCAATCAATCTAGCATAAATCTGAATTTTTCCAATTTTGTTTTAAAATATCTCTAATTCAACAGAATATAATTTTTTATGTTAAATTTTTAAAGCAGATCATGATCCATGTGTCACTAAAATTATATCTGCTCAACAAAAGAGCAGAGAATTAACATAAATTTTCAAATATTGGTGTTGAGTTCCACTATTTGCTCATTTTGCAATCACCTTTCATGAAGAATAATGTTAAAATGAAATATTGAACAAGGTATTTTTTTTTAAATTTCGGCTACTGTATGATGTCACTCAGGAAAATTACTATACAGTTACCAATGTAGTGTATTGTCATATTCACATGTTTGTTCTTTACCATTCAATTTCTAATAACAAAATTCTTTTATTTTTCATTAATTTATTGAACATATTTGGAAATATTGCTCTACAAGTTTACATGAATTTGCTTGTTTAAGCTGGGTTATGTCTTCAGCAGCGTCCCTTCGAGACTTGATATCTTCAGGCAAATAGTTTTCAGCTTCCGTATTTTCAAAATATGCAGCCGACTTCAAAGATTCTGGAACAAAACATTCCATGCTTTATAAACAATCCAAAATCATTCGCATAAATAGGACGCATATGTTTTCAATGAGGCAAAAAAATTGTTTGGATACCCGAGACTGACCTCTAAAAATGGCCCAACCTGAACAACTTTTTTTTGTTGCTATCAACTCAAATTTTAAAAAAAAATGAAGTTAAAATATTGGAAAACATGCAAAACATAACATGAAAAGTACAAGAAATCAGTTCCAAAAATTATCTTTAAAAAATGAAATTAAAAAAAAAAGAAATTTCCAGACCGACAGATGGAATTTTTCAAAAAGTTCTTCTTTGAAAATAAAAATATAAGAGAAAAAAGATGGTATATCAATAAATATGTTTAAAAAGTTCTTCTTTGGCATCCAAACATTTTGTTTTATCGCAATACACCCTGCTTATAATAATAACTTTAATAGGTCCTGTTGATCCCAACTCTGCTCCATTTCATTTTCAAAGATTTGACAGTTTTCAGGAGTTTGTAATTCTTAACTCAAATATCTACCTACAAATGTCTTGAATGATAACCGAGTCCTAAAATGCTAGGTACACTTTACTTTCAGATAAACTGGTTCTAAACAATTTCAGGTATATATTTGTTCAGTGTTCACAGAAGTTACTAACAATTAGAGTACCAGATCTGGACCGCACTTCTTAACACCACACATAATCATTTAGTGCTTTAACCCCCTAACAAGCCTGGTAAGTTATATCATTCTATTGGTACTGTATAAACTTGATGTTGAGAACTTTTAACCACAAATCATACAGCAGAGAAAATCATATTAATTGGGTCAAATTGTAAACTTGTGTGAGTGCATTGGAGTCCACTGGCTTAAAGGTAGAATACTTCTTTTGCAGCCTAAAATTTGACTTTCCAAGATTGTTGTGTTATGTTGAAGAGTACTAAATGTTAGAACTTATCACCTAAAATTTGACTTTCCAAGATTGTTGTGTTATGTTGAAGAGTACTAAATGTTAGAACTCATCACCAATCAATTAAGCACAAAGATTGGGCATGATAGGCGCATTTATAGTTATTCCAATAATAATTCTTCTATTCGGGCCTCAAATTAATTGACTGTGCGTTCAAAATTCAAAACAGCCGTTAACCCCTCGTTGACCAATAGCGCAAGAGTCTATCTCAGTGCGTATTCCGCAAGGTGTGGCAGTGTATTGAAGTGCGCACTGTATGTGCTCTTACAATGTTTTGTGTGTGTGTGTGGTACCGTAATACGCTAGGAGTATCGCGATACCGTTGGTGTCAAGATGAATTATGATAGAATAGATTTTTATTTGAATTAAATATTCTGGACTACNTATTTATATTGCACAAGAGGAGTAATTATTTTGACAAAATTTTAACCAATCAATCTAGCATAAAACTGAATTTTTACAATTTTCTCTCGACGTTTGGTGATTCAATAGGGTATAATTTGTTTATCCTAAATGATTTAAAGAAAGATCTACAATGTAGTGTAGAACATATCTACATATCACTAGGATTACATCTACTCAAAAAAGATATCGAGATTCGAATGTCAATTTTCACATGTTGGTTTTCAAGTTTTACATTTTGCTCAATTGGCAAACACCTCTAAACAAGAATCATGTTAAAATGAACAATTGAACAAGGTATTTTTTTAATGATTGTCAGTTCCTGTATGATATCACACAAGAACATTACTATTCAGTTACCTATGTAGTGTATTGTCATATTCACATGTTTGTTCTTTACCATTCAATTTCTAATAACAAAATTCTTTTATTTTTCATTAATTTATTGAACATATTTGGAAATATTGCTCTACAAGTTTACATGAATTTGCTTGTTTAAGCTGGGTTATGTCTTCAGCAGCGTCCCTTCGAGACTTGATATCTTCAGGCAAATAGTTTTTAGCTTCCGTATTTTCAAAATATGCATCACACATCAAACATTCTGGAAAAAAACATTCCATACTTTATAAACAATACAAATCCTTTCACATAATAGGACACATATGTTTTCAATAGATCCTACTTTAGAATAACTTTAAGTGGTCCTGCTGATCCCCGACTCTGTACGGTTTCATTCTCAAAGATTTCACAATTTTCAAGAATTTACGAATTCATAATATAAATATCGAACTAGAATTATCTTGAATAATATAGAGTCCAGAAATATTTTATCAAACCAGTTTACTGTCAAGGTAACAGGTTCTAAATCGATTTAAATGTAGACAAACATATTTTCTGTGTTCACAGCAGTTACTCACAATTTGAGTCCCAGATCTCGCCCAAACTTATTAAGGCCGTGCATGATCATCTAGTGCTTTTACCACGTAAAATGTGACATCATCACTTTAGAACTAAATATATGTTGAATATTTTAAACCGGAAATCATATAACACAGAAGATTCTAATAATGGGTAAAATTCGGAATTTGTTTGAATGCACTGGAGTTCAGTGGTTAAAGAATTGGATTACTCAGAGGGCTAGTGGTTCAAATCCCAGGCAAACTAAATTTGGGCTTAAAAATAAGAATGCTATTTCTATACAAAATTGAATGATTTTTTTTTGGGGGAAGATAACAATTGAAGTAATTCTTGCCTTATCCCAACAGGAATTGACACAGATTAACAGTGCGTTTCAAAGATGAAGTGGAAAAAAACATAGGCATACTTGAGTAGGAATCAAACCCACAATCACCTGATGACTAGACAGGCGTCTAACCACTAAACCACCAAGAACTGATGGCTGTGGCAGAATTGATTCGTGTTATAGCAGCATGTACTACATCAATATCAATCAAATGAATTTTGTGTCGGGTAGATAACAATTGAAGTAACATCCTAACATGAATAAATACTGATTGGCAGTGCGTTTCCATATGCAAGTGAATTTGGTTCACAGCATCTCAGAAACGCAGTGTCAATCAGTGTTTATTCAATGTTGGGATAAGGCAAGAATCATTAATTCTAGACAAAATGTTTAAATAAATCATCCCATCCTAACGAACCCCCAACCTCCAATGTCAATGTTCGTCCAAAATGACTAATTCCACATCACCATGTCACAGTATGCGCAGATAATTCTTCGTTTCCAGGCGAAATAGATTGATTTACAATTCACACAACGGGTGGTCAATTAGACAGATCCTGTTAAACGAATGAGTGATTAATCACTGATGCTCCTACTTTTGTCAGTTTGAACAGTAACACAAGAAAAGTACGGGTGAGTCTTCTAAAATGAATTCTGAAAACCGATAATTTTCATGACAACAAGGTTTTGGGAACAGGAGCCAACTTTCACAAACGTCTTTTTTTTTTGTAAATTGACTTGAAGAATTTGAGAAAGCTCCTTCATAACATTTAAATTTTCCAAAAAGTTTGTTTTGAGGTACATGAGATGTACATGTAATATTTAGGTATATTGTGCATTTAGATAGAAATTTAAAGAGAAATCATTCTGTGATATGTTACCTCAAAACAGGTATTTATATCCCAACATTTCATGAAAAAGATCATTTTCTTGATTGTCTTTCTATCATACATTTTAATTGCAGCAAGCTGTTTTCTCTGTTCCTTCTTAAAATAATGGGTGTGTCATACTTTCAAATCGGTCACTTATTGGAAAAAGAAAAATACCTGGAAACGGCGGAACATCAATAAGTGAGCAATACTTGAGGTGAAAACCGAGCCTTAAATCTTTAATTAGATAATGACAATGCAACCTTTTATTCAATGACAATCTGGGCGCTATCTGTCATCTCCTGTCTTCGTATTGCAAGTCATTATCGGACCAACCGAAATCAATTAAAATCTAAGTGCTGTGGGTAATATAGTGAGTTTTGGAATTAGCTCACAAATTCTGTCACTAAACTTACCAAAACAGAGCTGGCTCAGGTTAATTTCTAGCGAAGATATGACTCATTTTCTTTTACTTCTTTTGGCTAATTTTAAGTCCTCTTAGAATATAAATTCCCATTCAGATGTATTAAAAGAATGGCATTAATTAACTTTGTTACTAAAGTCATCAACAGATATCTGCTCATATCTACTCCATCAAAGGTTGCAATTGATTGCAAGTTGCAGTTGATTCAAATACGCCAATCAAAATCATTGTTTCATATGCGTCTTGGTAAATGCGCACACCACGCGCGAATAAAAATGCGCCTTGCAATTTCCAAAGTTGCAGTTGATTTGCAGTTGATTCTGAGCAGTACCCCCTAAGTTTTATATTTCCCCTCCGCTATCATAAACGATCTCACTTCCATGCTATCGTCAGAGCTCAAGTCCTAATATACTATCAATTTATATGAAAAAAATGGCAATTTCCATTATCAAGACTTTCTTAGTAAAGTCATCAACAGATATTTACTCTTATCTACATCATCAAAATGAAACTTGGCCATGTTTTTCACCTCCGCTATTATGAATGATCGCACTTTCAGGCAATGGACAGAGCCCAATAAAGTCCTATTTAGACTGGAATTCATCCTTTTTATATGAAAGAGACATAATCTTCATCTAAACACTTTTTTATCTAAACACATTCTTAGTAAAGTCATCAACAGATACTTTACTCCTATCTACACCATCAAAATGAAACCTGGTCGCATATTTCACTTCCACTATTAATAATCTCACTTCCAGGCGACGGACAGAACACAATAAAGTCCTATTTAGACTGGAATTCATCCTTTTTATATGAAAGAGACATAATCTTCATCTAAACACTTTTTTATCTAAACACATTCTTAGTAAAGTCATCAACAGATACTTTACTCCTATCTACACCATCAAAATGAAACCTGGTCATGTATTTCACTTCCGCTATTAATGATCTAACTTCCAGGCGATGGACAGAACTCAATAAGGTCCTATTTAGGCTGGAATTCATATTTTTATACGAAAGAAACGCAATTATCATCTTCTAGACTTTCTTAGTAAAGTCATCAACAGACACTTTACTCATATCTACACTATCAAAATGAAACCTGGTCATGTCTTTCACTTCCGCTATTAATGATCTCACTTCCATGCAATGGACAGAGCTCAATCAAGTCCTATTGAAACCAAAATTCATATTTCTATATTAAAAGAAGTGCAATTTCCATTATCAAGACGTTCTTTGTAAAGTCATCAACAGATATTTGCTCATATCTACTCCATCAAAATGAAACTTGGCCGTGTTTTTCTCCTCCGCTATTAACACGCTCCACTAATGATCTCACTCAACAAGCGCTAGGTCAGGCAAGCCTCCTGCTCACCGTCTTCCCTTGGGATGCTAGACCCTGTTCACATCTTATCAATAATTTTACAAATTTTATAAACTTGACCTAATGGTCATTGTCTATAGCAATTTCCTGTCTATAGAGGCCACCTCTGTACTGTAGACACTTTTTTTCTATTTCTAATGGGTTGCCACTACAGACAGGTTTGACTGTAATATATACAAATATTGAATAGGCAGGTTCAATAGGCAGAATGAAAGGTTTAAAAGAGCTTCTCTTTTCAGTGAATGCATATAATGTCATTCAAATGAACAAATAAGAATATTCACAATTCTTATTGTACAATGCTTTTGAAGTTACAAAAAATGAATATTACATGAATTATTCTTTAAAAATCACCAAAGTATTCCTTAAAATCTCCTACGTATACTAGCTTGCAAGCTCAGCAAATGCCAGCTCTCTTTTGGAGCTGAGTGCGTGTAATATCACTACGCACTTTGGTATGAATGGTATGAAATTCATGATGATTGGCCTCACATTTAATACTCTATTTACAGTACTTGTATTCAGGATGAAGGTGTGAAAAGGGCATTGTCTCAATACCTCTTCATCGTCACTGAGGTGAATCAGGCCAAAAATCACTTCCTTTCCGCCTATAAACAGCTGAGAGGAACCTGACTGAGCTTTGGCCTAAACGGGCTTCGATGCCGTTCCTAGAATTGACTCACCTAGTTTTTTCTGTTCAACTCTTCTATTACCAGTATTGTGGTCTAGTGGTTCTAACTCTTACCTTTCAACAAGAGGACTACGGTTCAAATCTTACATCCATGATGCTACTTTGCTACCACAAGAGATTCCCCTACAACGTGCTACACTCAACCCAGGTGAAGGGAATGAGGACATAGAAGGAATTTATGTGTTGACTTACATTATATGCCTCATGGCTGCAGTTCTAAAGCAAAGGTGCATTTGTTCAGGCTTTATAACAAAGAGTAAATTATTGTAGCCAGTTCCACACAAGACAGTCAACAGCTAGCCTTTCAGGTGTTGCCAAAAATCAAAAACACCAACAAAGGATAAGATCAGCTAACATACATACAGATCTTCCTCTGATCAACAGATCATCCCTTAATGCAGTATTCCCTACAGACTTTTTAAAAGCTATTTATTGAGATGATGTGATGATACTGGCAGTCATTTGTTGCCAATCAAGAACAAGAATGCATAAGAATCAATCAAAGTACAGGCCATTTTTAAAGCAGCATTGCCATTTTGCTGCTTTTTGAATTTGGAATTTTTTCATTTGAACGTCATCGACATATACAGCCAACGTTTTGATTCATGAGTTTCAGCAGGGTACCGAAATGTGGCAAAATGGGGAAAGTAACTCCAATGAAGCTCTGCATGGAAATTAAAAAAAAACTTGCATAAAACCCTTCATTTAACTTACAAAAGCTAACATAACACCCTACATTTAACTCATGACAACCCAGCATGACTTTGTGCAAATCATTGAAATGCTCGTAAACTTCAACGAGGTACCAAATAGTTCTAAAACTTCAGCAAAGTGGACATGCAGCTTTAGAACTGTCACGGACACCAACGCATCAAAGTGAACGGTGATATATAGGGCATAGATGACCTAAATTTCTTTCCGTAAATCTAGGGCTAGCAACAATCCGAAGAATCTTGTTAGTAACCCGGTTCATTTATGTGCTGTCGTTGAAGTGAATGAGGATACGTTTGAGCATCGCTGACCTATTTTTTCATTTCCTAAAGTTAATGCCTTGCGCAATATGCATAATCTAAGATCATTCAGGCATGTAGCTATCCTTAGTCACGTCTTCTTAGAAAAACTTAAGAGAGACTTTGTTTTGTCTCTGATGGTATAGCCAGGAGTTCCCTATATAAAATCAAGAGCATCAAATATGATCAAAGTGGTATAAGGGAAGAATATGATTGTAGGCTGACATTAGACATGACAAATTAAAAAGATTTCATGAGAAACTTTGGGAACAGTGACTGTTATTATCATTGGCATCTCTGCAAGTGTGACTGAACATTAAGCCATGATTTCCCCTAAAATGTTTCTCGAGATGTTTTGACAATCATGACCTAGATTTCTCCATCTCTCGGCAAAACGGAGCCCGCAGCAAAAAGGCATGGATGGGACTAAAGTAAAGCATCACTCATCTCTGGTACAGGTGTCTTCAAACCACAAAAGCCCTGAAGACTTCGCTGAACTGTCTTTGAGGGTTCAAGGGGTGTGGACGTACTAGCTGTCACGACATACATTACTTCCTCCGAGTGACAGCTATGTTCACGAAAAAGCTTCCGATGCCGTGAGCGACGTGAAGAGAGGTATTCCAAAAACAGGCTGTGTAATCCTTTGCAAACTGGGAATTCATGGGCCCCGAACAAGTGCCAAGAATTATAGAATTACAAAATTTGGCTGGTATTAGTGACCAGAAACACAGAGTACACAAAACTTTACCAGAATCACTACCAACCCCTTTCATTGTCATTTCAAACTCTTTTTAAGAACTTGATGCAAGCTACAGAGTGTGGTTTGCTATAATTTACTCGGAAGAGAAAATTGATTCATTTTCACCTTCATATGGAGATTGGATAAGAGAACTTTTATCCAGTGCAAATCTTTTTGGTGAAGTCCCAAACACTCTTTTGTCTCCATTTTGAATTTCCCTTCAATTCCCTCAACTGCCTTCCCCGATTTTTTCCTATCTCTGCATTTCGCTCTCTCTTTCTCTCTCCCGTATTTCGTTGAAGGTTGTTGATCAGAGCATGTTTTAAATGTCCTAGAATAATAAATTAATATCTGTCATCAAAGTTTATATTCTACAAAATCATATTTTACAAGAAAAATGAAAAATCATCACTGAAATGGAAGGTTATAACAACATGAACTTGGTTTTGGTGAGGCTAGCAATACCAAATCGTTTTAACATACTACCAGAAACGAAAGAGCTGGATAATACATTATATACAAAACTGCAGATCCTCTAACACCATTTTCCTCTGGATTTTGCCAATATTTTGTAAAGTCGACCGCAGTTATTTCCGCTCATGCAGACAGAATGGTAGTCCAGAAACACACAGAGTAGTAGATGACCAAAGCATATGGAATTGTCGAGTATATGTTAGAAAATAAACATGGAATTCGAAAGTATAACTTAGCAACAAAACAATATATCAATTCATTGCCATAGGTGAAATCTATGGAAATGAAAGTATAACCTGTTCAAGGAGAAATCGTTTTGATTGCTTTGTTTTTGTTTCATTAAAATAACACCCTTTTGTATTTTGATTTGATGATATACTGTGCATAATTCAACAATGTATTATAATGATGAGGTACAAAAAATCCATTGCCTTGTGAATTGGAATTTTTGAAGGCTTTCATGATGCATGTAGTCAAATTTAGTCATGTTTGTCCGTATACAATCTATGTATTCAGCTTTTAAAAGTAATGAGCATACGAGAATCAGAATACTATTTGCATTCAGTAATGTTACTGAATTGGACAAAATTGCAGACTGCCCGACCTAGCAACAACAACTGCATACAATCCACATTCACTCTATTGGAATAGAACTATTTGTAATATCGCTCAGGCGAACAAATGTTTTTCCATTGTTCATTTGACAAAGAATATGTATAAAATTCAACTTCATTATGAACTTGGTTCTAAGTTCATTTTACTTGCTACCCTTTGGTTTTAAATCTTAATACAGTATGAATAATTTTCAGTATTGTCTCTCTCCGAGAAACACATACACGAACAAATTCTTTCACCCTTTCTCTCTGCCTTTCTCTCTCCCTCTGTCTGTCTCTTTTTTCTATTCCCTATCCATATTTTTTCCACCACTATGTTCTCTCACGTATCTTCTCTACAAAAATGTAATAATTCATTCTATTTTCTCAACCTTTTCATCTCTCACCGATTTTTGCTTCTACGGAAGCTGATACATCTTCATTCCTCCATGCTAATATGAAAAGAAAATTTCTATCAAAAGATCAATCAAAGTTGCAGATAGCTGCACTAATACATTAAAATACAGGGTGATGAGAGTTAACGAGCTTACTCTGAATTCTTGAGATTGTGCCCTTAAATGGTAATCAGTGTCTCGGCAGGGTTAGTCTAGTAATTTAGCTGATTTAACTTCATATAACTTTTCTTTCTTTCTATTTATCTATCTGTCTATCTATTCCCTTTCCACATTCTGTCCACTTCTTTCTCTTCTCTCGTTACTTCTGCAAAAACAAATTATAATCCATTCCATTTTCTCTACCTTTCTTTCTCTCACCGATTTGTGCTACTATGGTAACTTATATCTCTTTCCTTTCTGGATGCTAATATGAAAAGAAAATTTCTATGAAAAGAAAATTTCTATCAAAAGATCAATCACATTGACATCACAGTGTGTCAGATCAGCTGCACTAATACAATAAAATTGAAGGTGATGAGAGTTTACGAGATTGATGAGAGTTTACGAGATTGCTGCGAGTTTACGAGATTGCGCCCTTAAATAGTAATCAGTGTCTAGGCAGGGTTAGTTTATTAGTTTAGCTAATATAACTTTATTGTCGTCCCTGCCTCTCTAAGCATCTCCTGTTGATCAGAACGCCAGCTGTCGCATTTGCTATGTCGCCATCCAACTCCAAGTCTCAATCAGTAACGTACTGCATGTCTAAAATGCTATTGTGAAAACATTCAATAAGTGCCAAGCAATGCCAGCTTTTGATACCTCAAACTTCGATTGATCATTGAGAAAGAACACCAACAATTCCCAAAATATTTCATGCACACACACACACACACACACACACACATACACATATATACGGGTTTTCGCCTCCAAACGTGGACATGTGTTTTAGTTTGTGTGTGTTTGTGTGTGTTTGTGTGTTAGTTTAGAATTCGCTACCATGGACCGAGGACACATCCCTGACGATACAACATATAACTGAGGACTTGCAATCGTGGACATTCTAATTTGACAAAGTACCACCCAACCGAGGACGTACCCCCTATCCTTCTTTAAATGCATTTTTATTGTAAAGCTCTACGTATACGAACTATTCTCATACAGAATTACAACCGTGGACGGTCCTCCGTTGCAGGTACGTCCATGGTTTGAAGGTACTTTTGCATGGTGTGGTCCGCGGTTGGCGGCGATTTTAAACGCATATATATACATATATAATACAACTTTGTGTATAATGATGTTATGACCTGGTTTTTTTTAACTATAAAATTTGGAATGTCAGAGACAACTTAAATGAGCCTACATACACTTAAGTTTCATTTTGGTCTAAAAATGTGGACTAAGTGACATTAAAACCCATAATACATCTACATCTACTTTAGATGGCTGTAACATTGTACTTGCATGATCCTTTATTTCAAAATAAGATGAGATGGGATAAAATAAGGAAATGTCATGACTCTATAAGGAAATTCCCTTTCCCAGAGGTCACTCTCATTGAATAGCCCCTTTCTGAAATTAGGAGCTTTTAGAGGTATTATATTCAAGAATTTTGATTTGCTTTTATTTGGTTGACTTATTCCACTTATTACCTCTGGCTTTAATCATCAGATGACATTATATGAATAGGTGTGGAGAGGTGTAGACAGGCATCTAAAGTGCATGAAAATATACAGAACTCATAATGAAGCATTCATAATAAACAAATTTGACTTACCTAATTTGTCAGATTGAGAAGAAATGGCATCGATGAAAGGAATACATGTAGAGAAAGAAAAATAACAACAACACTAGATTGTTAATCATACAGTATGTGAATTTACAATCATAAATCATCAGATCAAAATAATTGGTACATAACACAGAAAAATATCAAATTGAAATCTTTGAATCATCACCACTGTTGATTTCTGTTGATAAAAGTATGTCATTAGAGATCATGGACAAGAACTTTTGTTTTGTGCAACATGTTGGGGGAAAAGAGCCATTTTTCTTGGCTCATCTGGATTTGAAAGAAAAAGAATTTCTTCCCTTTTTTGAAAATCCTCTTCGTGGCCCGCTCCTTCAATCAAATGTCATGAACACTCTAAACTAAAAAAAAGAATACAACAAAATTAAAAAGCCTATTACAATACTGAGTCAATAATATTCTGACATACTGCAATTGATTGATGATGATTATATTGTATGTTACATAATTCATAAACCCCTATATCAATATCATAAAGTGGTAGCACAATTAACTTGTTAAAGTCATTGGCTAGTTCACTTTCTGACCAAATTATATTGTCGGTTGCATAATTCATAAATCAATAAGTCATTATAAAGTGGTAGCACAATTAAATTGATAAAGTCATTGGCTAATTCACTTTCTGACCAAAGGCTGCCCTTTTGACCCCATGCCTGTGTACACCATCGAATTGTTGTATTATTAACTATTACAGGCCTTTAGTCCCATGTGTTAGGCTTTTTGCCATGTTTTGTGTGGCTACCGTGACTCACGTGCACCACACCTGTCCGCTGGCTAACCAGTCCTGCCCAGCTATCACACCCATACCTAACAGTTTCCTATACGCTGCAGCTACACCTATATACATGTACCTCCCATCAAATAAGAGCCAATTAGTACGTTCCCTAGACCTGGGACACGTTCGAGTACCAATCATACGGTAATTAAAGACTTGTGTACTTTACGGTTTAATTATTTTCATGGAATTGCCCAAAGGCTCACGATATTGTGTAATGACTTGCATATTTTATATCAGCTTTGAGACAATAGACACAAGCTGCTATATGACAAATGTAAATGGGAAGTCCGAGTAGATATTGTGTGTTAAATATTCCTATCTCAAAGAAATCGGCAGTGAAATTGACTGAGACGATCCCTCGCACACCTGAGCTGCCTCCCCGCTCAGATCTAAGAGCCCCTTCCCTCTTTTTCATCCAAAATTCCCTCGCCCCCTTCAGCCCGTACACTGACCCATGAATACCTTTAAACCAATTCCAGATTCCTCTCTGAGAACCCCTTACCTCTACCTCATTCCTATAGGCCTATAGTCCCAAGTGCACCCCCTCTCCTTCAGGGCCCCTTCCCGATTCCCCTATAACCCCTCTCTCACCCCAGATATCATAATCCTTTTAGCCCATATATTGACCACCCCTCCCCCTTGAACCCCTTCAAGTGTCCTTTTTGAGGGGTCTACCCTGCCTTATCATTGATCATATTGCTCTGCTTTAACCCTATTCTGAGCACCCCTCCCTACGGGCCCCCGGCCCTCTCTCACTCTATATACCACCCCTCCTTAGCCCCATATTGAACCCTCTCCCCCTTCTAACTAAATTCTCATCCAAGGGCCCCTAACTCATATGTCAGCTCAGTCCTCTTTTCTTGCTTCCCCCTATACAGAGCCGTCCCCCTCCCCCTGTACAGAGCCCTCATCCCCCCCTCCCCATTGAGCCCCTCCCCCCATTCCCCTGTGGGGGCGCCTCACTTCTACCTAATCCCTAGCCCCTAGCACACATCCTACCACAAACATTTGCCCATTGATGGCACAAAATAAAACGTTTAACGACTACAAACTATGATCCCTCATTCCCATTGCCCTGCTTTGCCCGATACAGAGCTTCTCTCTCTCCGCCTCCCTCCCCACCACTCCCCCTCATCAAACCTCTTGAAAATTCCCCTCCGAAGGGCACCTCACCCCTACCTCATCCATATCCCCTAGCACACCGAAAAAACATATTCATCATCCTACCACAAACATTTCCTCCCTGGTACAAAATTTTAAAAAAATAAGAAAAAGTTCAGCTACTACATAATAGATTCGCAGTCTGTTGTTACCTGTTTACTATATGATTGCTCAAATTTCCGACACTCATTGATTGTTTCCTTAATATTCTACTACACTATAGTGTCAAGGCCAGCTGTTCAAAAAATGAGTAAAACTAACAAGTGTTCATTTAACCAGTTGTCTAGTAGAACCACAGCGTCCTTGTCCATTACCTATGGATATTGCGGGATATCAGTTTTCAAAGGGTTAAGGGAAAATGTGCCATCTAGTTACAGGTATAACAAATATTTTGTAACATAATTGAACAATA
>BQKZ01005849.1:0-14349 GCA_036244855.1 Temnopleurus reevesii | reverse complement strand
ATTCGTGCGAAGTTTCCCGAGTGTCTGAGCTTGGCAAGGTGCGTAAGCAAGGACATGTTCAAATATCGTTGTTACAATACACAACATGCCGTCCGTGCGCGCTCGCAACCGGAAGTCCTGCCGATCATGACGGACCGACTTTAAATATAATTTGTTTTGATTTTGATTTTTGATTTTTGACGATATAACAAATAGGAATAAAACGAAAACAGGGAAAACAAATAAAGAATTTCAGCAAACTCAATGACAGCAGAGTAACAGTTACATAAGTTCAGATTCTGAACGGTTTCATAATATCTCTGCGACCCAGTGGCCTACCCCATACGAGCGCGACCGATTGATGGCGTGATCATAATAATCTTTGTACCACACGTAAGAATGTTCGTCGCCCGTGAATTCTCGGGGTCACGCCCTCTTTTGGTCTGACAGCAATGGAAAGAAAAGTAATCGGGGGATATAGCGCTCTCAAAAACCGTTTGGAATCTGAACTATAGCCTTTTATAAAAAGCTTGCATAGTTTAATAATTTGAAAAGTCTACTAATAGTTATAGTTATGATAGTAGTAGATTCGGGTTTTGAACGATTTCCATTCAAATAACCTAACTTTGTTTGTTCGTATGGCAAATTTTAGCTCTTTTCGATATGGTAGCATTTAAATAGCGAACGAACCCATTGTTACTCTTATTTTATATTCTAATCTGTTACAGCCATTTACACAGTCAATGTATTGTACGATACAATACGAGTGACGCACGTCGACAATCTCGAAGTATATACACGTGAGTATTGTACAATTACTCTATTATTTCATATGAATGGTATTGTGACAACGATAGTTATTCAAAAAGTTAGCGGTTGTACCATGTGGTGTGTTATCTTTCAAGATATTGTCCAGAAAAGGATTGAGCAAAAGTTCGAAAAAGGATTTTCTTTTTAAAATCCCACGACTGTTCAAGCAGATTTAACTAATTCGTCCTCACATTAAGAAATCACGAGCAGTAAGAGAAACTCAAGTCAAGAGGACAAGAGTGGTCAGATAGCAAAATGCACGGTGAACTGAGCAGAAGGGACAAAAGAATCTGAGCAAAGGAGAAAAAAAGGTGTGGGGTGATTTGTGTCTTTTGTTTGTTGTTATCAAAAGCCGATAAAAATTACACATGTAATAAAACATCTTTTGTTTAAGTGAAGAATACAAGAATGCATTAAATCTAACAGCTTATCGTTGCCTTATCTCTTCGCTATCAAATCATTCCAGCCGTTACGATAGACTCTGCAGACGAGGAGGAGTTCACACTTCCATTAGATCAGATGGGTCAACACACTCTGCGTTTCACTGCCGCTGAGGGCGCTGATTTCATTCAAGCAAACACTCTTGGGTTGCTCCCATATCTCATGTTTTTAGACGGTAAGCATCGATATCATATTTAACGGCCAAGCAAAGTTTTCGTAAAATCGAATAATTTTCCTTCGATATTTGCTTCCAAATGACTTTGTAAATAAGATGAAACATAGTAAATAGCATCAAACATGTATCTTGTGATACAGGGCCCCTTGGTCGAGCAAGTTTTTTTTTAAACTGAAAGGGCCACCCTGTTCAAGTAAAGCGACAAATAGAAATAGAAATAAAATTAACATATTGCGAACATTGTATGCCAAGGAACTGAGATTTGTTGAAGCAATTATCTAAAAGGTGTCAGAAATCTTCAGTCTCGTGGATCTCAAGACTGAACCTTAATTGCAGTCTTTTACGTTTCCGTGAGAATTACTAATCGATTAGAAATTCGGCGACACTCAATTATGTCGAATCAAAGAGCACCATTTATAAACATAATGTTTCTTTTCTGAATTTTCTCAAAGTTTATGGAATTGATACCTCCTTGGAAATTGCGTTTCATGTGGGACGTCATTTTCTTCCTTATGCATTGTCCAATGGTAAAGAGAATATGTAACCTGTAGGAAAAATGTGGGATGTGAAATATATAATTTCATGTATATTTAGATGGTGTAAATATTCAGAGTTCAAAATGAGAAACGCCTTTAAATCTAAAGTCATCATCGACGAGGAGCTGAATGTATATGACGGCAAGTGATCGCGCATCAGAGGGATAAGTGTGACCAGAGGGGTATGTGAGACTCTGTGGCTGAGTGCAATAATCCCTGTGTATTTAGGGCAGGGAAATGTGCAGAGGCAGGTGCTATTAGGACAAGGAGTCCTCAACTGGACTACCAACAGAGTCCTCAACTGGACTGCCGATTCACCCGTTGCATAAAATATGGTTTCGAACCCCGCCACAGCTCTCGCGTTTTAAAGAAGTATCTCGTAAAACCTTGCACCCTGAGGAAAATGCCTTTCGCAAGTTGCACCAATCATTGCAAAGTACAACATTGTACTTATACATAAACTGTGTATGTTTTGACAAGGGATCCCCTTAACGTATCCATTTGATTAATATTTTTTTTTACCTCGCCAGGCGAAGAGGAGATACTTCCCTTGTTGGGGTTCATCGAATCAGAAACGAAACTAGCATTCATCCTTCAATCTCCACCCGAATCAACTCGGCTAACTGTCGCACCGTCGTTTAATAAAGTCGACCGTCTACCTACGACAACTGGCGAGCCGTTCGTGATTACTTTCTACGACCCACCTCCGCAACTTAGCGATGCAGTGCTTTCATTTAAACCTACAGGTAAGAGTCAGTTTGCATTTCAACATTTTTACTTTTTCAGATGTTATTATAAGGAGCACGTAAAGGATACGTAAACATAACTTATTCGATTATTCTTCTTGTGTACATTTTTCATAAAATATCTTATGATTACTTTAGAAGGGAAGAAGAAATGAAAATAAATAAATCAAATCAAATCAAATCAAGCCGTGACTCTAAAGTGCTATGAGGGAATTGAAAAAAAAATGTGATTATCAAATTGTGAAAATCTGAAGAGAGTCAAATGATATTTTCAAAAGTAATAAACTTTACACATGATAACCTCCTTGAGTTGGCAGTCTAAAGGATGCCAACATTGAGAACTGTGTACTGTCGATTCACTTTGTGAACCGAATTTCGAATAAAAGTAGACAATGAATCAACAAGATTCATCCCAAAATGCATTGATAATCATTTATTTTGTCAACTTGTATACAAAAAGAAGAAAAATGTGAAATTCTGCTGGCAACATACAGGCATAATATTACTGATACTGATGATTAACTCTTGTTTCCTCAACCACCACCCTCCCCCAACTTCTCTCTGTCTCTTTGTCTCTCTGTCTCTCTGTCTCTCTGTCTTCCTGTCTCTTATTTAATCCCTGAAGGCAACATGCTCGTCCTAGCTTTCCCCACGGAGGTTCACATCATGGAAGGCGTACTCCCCAACTGCACCGCCATCTTTGTGACCATGGTGCCTGAAGGTGACGGCGAGAGGGACCTCCTGGGAGAGGGTAGCAGATGCTTTTTGAGTAGAAACCATGAGATGCTGGAGATTGAACTTGGCCAGGGGAGTACTCTCATTTCGCCAGGTGAGTGACGTCACAAGCAAAGGCCGACGCACACCTTTGCGTTTTTAGCCTGCGTCGGCCCAGCGTCGGCCCAGCGTCGGCCAAGCGTTTTCTTTGGATAAAAAAAGCTTACACGATCGCATAGTGTACGCTGGTCAGAGGATGGACTGGCGCTTGGTTTGCGCTCAAAGAGCGGTCGTCAAATGTTGGTTCAGCGCATTACCTGTGACTTTGTGCGTCCAGGGAGCGTTTTTTATTTAAAAAAAAATCCGCTGGGGCGACGCAGGCTAAAAGCGCAAAGGTTGAGTTGGCCTTAACGAACAAATAGTAATTGGATTGTACAAAGACAAGCGGAGATGTGTCTCGTTGTATTGAGATGGTAGATTTAGAATCTGTTTATTCAATCTGCAAAGATAATGTGCAGAAAAGAAAAAAATGGTTTTGAGTTACTTTGCTCAACGTTTCACATTTGCGTATCAATAAATGAATTTTGAACTAAAGTGATAACTGTACATTGTACCTGTATGTACTTTTCGAGACTGTTCACTCAATACAGAACTGCCAATACTTTGATAACTGAAATTCAGTAAATTTGGCCTTTTGAGAAAAAAATAAGTGTTAGTTGGCAAGTCTGTAAATTGACTGAACAAATTTGTTTAGTAAATTTGTTCAAGCATTTTCCAGCCAATCAGACATTAATCCATTTCTTAAACAAGCATATGGAACTATGATTTCCATATCCAGGCATAATAAAATATACAGTTGACCCTCGTTATAACAAGGTCCTTAGGACCGAAAAATTACCTCTTTATATCAGGGTTAAAGCACAACAGAATATAAACAGATTGGATTTGTAAAATCACCTTGTTATAATGAGAGTGTGTTACATCAGTGCTCTATACAATATCCCACTGTACTATCAAACAGTTGCAGAGTTGCCAAACCTTCGCAGTATTGCAAATATAAATTTCTTCAGATCAATGACCATTGATCATACCAAACCATATACATATATTAGTTGCAGGAAAAACCTAAGTCATGATGCACATACCAAAAGAGGCATCAGCTTGCATAAAAAATGTGAATAGCTGTCGAACTTGCAGCTTTCAGAAAATGTGTCAATGTGCAATTTGTTTTCAAGGACTAAATACGCAGACACCCATTTGCGCATGTATCCGAGATAATTAAAATCATCTGACAGATTGGCAGCTCTACGATTTCCATTAACATTCATTGACAAAGTAAATAAAGCTCTGCCCTAAAACAAATGACAATGTATTTTTCACATTATCAACTAAATATCCAAAGCTCATAAGATCCTTTCCATGAACGAGGAACATGTTTGTAAAATTTATCCATGCGAATCAGAATAAAATCTTTATCCCATTCCTCCCTTGTTTGAGATAAATTTCATGCATTTATCCAATGCTTTCCTTCATGACTCACAAACAATTCTTTGTTTACATAAATCCTCCAACTTCTATTTCAAAGTTAGTGTTTTGAACCATGCAATTAAATAATAGACATGAGTACACCTGCCTCACACAATGCGCATGAACTGAAGTTAGAGACAATTCATTTTGTCAACTTGAATACTGGCTCTAATGTTAAATCCAAGCCAATTCACACTGCCTAAAAATTCTTATTTTAGATTTTCCTCTTCTCCAAATGAAATTTCAAAGTGACACTATTTGTCAATTTGTTTGTAAATTAAATATACAAAATCTGGACACATCTTTAAGTTTGAAATAATGTACTTCCGAACAATTCGGCAACACAACCTCAAAATACAAAAGTTGTTGTCTAACTTCATTCCATTTCCCTCATGTAAATTTCCATTCAACTTCAACTTTGTTTTTATCAATATTTCTCTCTATCCTTTTTTGACATGACTACACTCTCAACATATCATATCCCAAATTAATTAATTTGACCAATGAACTTACTTCTATGACGGGACACAAATAGTCATTGCTGAAAATTATCAAAAACCCTTGACGAAACGACGAGCGCCTTCGTCCGTGAATTACATTGAGGTGAAGTCACCGTAAAATAGCTTGGTGCTATTGCGTACTTAAGAAATGTAATGCGGTATCTTCAAATAGAAAAGTAAAAAACATGAAATACGATATTTTGACTATCAAGTTATCAACCACTTTCGTTTTCAAGTTTTTCTCGAGATAAATTCGAATGACTGCCAAAACAGTAATGATTGTACATGCACCTTAAAACCATAATATTTATAGAAGCATCGTGGTGTAGTGGTTCTGACGGTGCGTCGATACCCACCCATGTCGTTAATTCTCTTTAGCAAACAAATTATCTACACTTTTTTTGCACTCAACCATGTGAAAATGGTTATCTGGCAGGAATTTATTCCCTGGAATTCTTGAGCGCCTGACTGGCTTGCTCGGCGATTATCATAGCAAGGGTAATGATACGGTACCTACCCAACGTAGTAGGGTATACATTGATTGCCAAATATAAGTGAACATATTATTATTATTATTATTATTATTATTATTATTATTATTAGTATTATTATTATTATTATTATTATTATATCATTACTTTCTCGACATCTGTTTAAGCACAGGACACATAGAGCCCCGGAAGCAACACGAGGCAGTTAAGTGTGAATTTACAAAGAGTCGTATTGAATCGTGTTGCTTCCGCGTCTCTTTGTGACCGGGGCCTTAATTGGGATCTTTTCGTAACATTATACACTTGTGCACTGCGGGTAAATTTATTGACTGTACATGATTAATTATGTTTATAAGTAATTAAGCATGAAGTTTAAAATACTTTACTCATTTTATTTAAAGTAATCAAAATACCTATATAATAGAATATAATGTAACAAAATACCTCATAAAATTATGAGGAGTGGATGTTTCTTAATATTCATTTAGTGATCCAAAGTGTTTTTTTTTTCTTGTCTTCTTTTGTTCAAGGCGACAAGATCGAGGTTCGTGGTGACGTCATTTACGGTGCCGGGGATTACCCGAGCGCTGCAGTGGCAACAAACGTCACTGTGTCGCCTGGGACTTCCCCTCCGGTGGGTGTGGTCCTGCGAGGCGTGACGAGGATAAGCAGCTGCGGGAACTTGAGCGTCTCGGCCCGGGATACGTTCGGCGGTGCGAGCAGGGGATTCTCGTACATCTGGATGGTTAGCCCATCGGATAATGCAGATCTCAACCAAGCAATGCAGTGTGAGAATTCGGCTTTTTTGACATTTCTTATTAATTCTTACGATTTATGCACTGCTTTTAAGAACAACGAATAATATGATGGTAATGAAGGAGCCACTAATACTGTTCACATTGATATAATGTATGTTATTACATTCAGATAAAATTTAACAAAGAATGACTTGCCAAAAATTAGGAAATTACGCAGACACTATCAACATATCTATGAAAATTGAATAGAGTGTATAATAACACAGTCGGTTTATTACTACACAATATACCTACATAATTATGCAGGTCATATTTGGAATTTTACGTTTTCTAGGCACTTAACCTTGGCTTTGAAGCCTCATATGAGCAGATGAGCTTAGTTTATCATATTCATGTACACCAACAAACACTAGGTAATATTTATAATCTGGCAGTTGAGAATTCCTTAAACGAAAGCAATACTGTAAGATGTCTTTAATGATTCATTCATACCTCAGCTAACACTGCATCTAATCTGAACATCAATGGAACTCTACTGGCGGAGGATGTAGTCTACACAATCACAGCATTTGCTACAAACTTTCTCGGCGGAACAGGGATTGGTACTATAGAGGTGTCGCGTTCTCCAGCAATGTTACCCGACCTCACCATTGTACCAAGCCCCATTAACCCTCGGAGTGTGATGCTATCAGAAAGGTATGTTCGTGCAGTAAATAATCTCCGTATTTTATTATTATCAAACCACGGGCTTCACTAGCCCAGGAAAGAGAATACATGTACATGGTTTTATTCTACTCTTTTTTAAATCCATTAGCACTATCATTATTATTCTTCTTCTTATTATTTTAATGTATCTATTAATTTTATTCATTTGCTTTCTATTTATCTATCATTCATAATACATATTACTTATTTATTCATGTTTCTTCTTTTGGAAGGGCGACATGATTATAGTTGTATTCATATCTACCTTAGATTAGGTACTAGCTGACTACCAACCTACCCCATGGCAGTCGATAGGCAGGGTGCCAACGATGTTAACGTTATGAAGATTTATTAAGTAACCCAGTTTTGAAGTAACAGTGACATATCGTAACCGATTTTACGAACCGGCCTACTAGCGAGGAGTGGTTGCACGAACCAGTCGTAGCAATTAAATTAGTGTTTGCAAGCAGCCCCCCCCCGGTAGTTACAAGCTCGTTCGTAAAAACCCTGACGATATGTTGGAAGGTTAAGATTGAAGAAAATGTCCAAGGAATATTGCAACAGCGTATTGATTGTCAATGCATTTCATTGTAATTAAGTGTTTATGTATTGTATTTTAATGAGCTTAAATAAATGAAGTTAAATTGAAAAAGAAATGTATTGCTTCGTTTAAGCTTTTACCTTGAAGCTAAGGTTACATTCTATGCGGACTGCGAGGGAGCTGAACCACGTGAGACTATGTACATGTGGACCGTTGATAATGATGACGTCACAATAGACAATACAACGAGGACATCAAAGACTCTCTATGTACCGGCCTTTTCACTACCGGGTAGGTAAATGAATGCAGGAATTGAAGTCTTTAATCTGATAGAAAATTAATTCAATTTAGTATTATCTGCATGCATGCACCCAAGATATGATGACCCGTGGGATTCGACCAAGTGACCCCCCCCCCCTCTCGAGGAGTTGACATGCAAAACAAATGAAAAAATAACGAGTAAGGGGGGCGGGTAGAGGGTTATCAATTTATCATCAACTGAGAATCTGCGCACCCTCTACTTCTCATCAAGTTTTTGTGCTCCCCAGGGTTTGTCAAGAAAATAAAAACGGCTAAGGAAACACATTATGTATGAGGTTGATATTGTTATGTATCATTCGACGGGGTAATAGCACTGTTAGATCTATCTTTTTTTTCGTATGGGAAAAACGTCATACAATAAATTTGATTATTATCACTATTATAGGATTTCCCGGCCCAAATCGGAATAATAGCATTGTATTTAATTTTCTTTTATTTCAAATTCGTCATATTCCGTGAACTCGGAGATATCCCTGGTTTAAATTCCCTTTTCTTGCTTATGAATTCATAATGTTTTTATTTAAATGCGTGGTAGTTTCATTCTAATTGATGCTAATTTGCCTTTTTTAGTGAAACGGTCGTTCCATTACGCACAACTCCGTTCTCCGTTCTCCGTTCTCTCGGCAGCATGACTTCTCTCGGCAGCATGATCGTTCGAATTCATTTCTAGTATATCAAATTAGCACATTTTGCATTTTAATTTGCTCTAGGGCGTTTTCAGTGCTCATGATATTTTCTCTTTATAATAATACATAATACACAACATTTATTCTCTCTTATCTACGATATTCTTTTTATTTACTTTTTATACAATCTTTGATCAATTTAATTATCTCTTTATTTTTCGTATGAATTCATGCCATACAATGGTTGATCAATGCAAGGACTTCCAATGATGATCAACTTAAGAATGAGATTAATCTTACTTATCAATTAGTCTAAGCACATAAAATGAAAGTAATGAAAATGATGTATATATCTGTCTATATTGTGATTCATCTGATTTATATTCATCGTGGGTGACGGGGAAGGAAAGGGTTACATAACATGAGTGGGGCTTGGAACATGAGTCTGTAAAATTGAGACTTTAGCCATCAATCTGCTGTCGGTCCAAAACTGTACAAAGAAGCTAATTTTTTGAACATTTTCCTATATTGTAAATCACTTACCATGCATTCCCCTGTATTACTCCCTTGCATTCTTAACTTGAATGATATCTTTCAGAAAAAGAATTCCAGCCGCTAAATTTAAAAGCTAGAAACGACGCTCCGATGATCACTGACTATTTTGAATGCTATCTGACTCGTTTCTCAATCGAATGATAAAGCCTCACAAATATTCGACAAATGTCGTAAATGTGAGGAAAAAATATAAAAATTGAATGACAATTTGCACGGCAAAAACGATCTACGCTAATTCAAATGCAAAAAGTATTGATTGAAATGAAAATCCTGTGAATTTGGCCAGAAAATCGTATATTATTTTTATTATCATCATTATTATAATTATCATTATTATTATTACTATATTATATCAACATTTCTCCATCTTGAATATCCATCAAACAGGCGACACCACGGTAACATTCACGGTGGAAATCAACGGAATAAACTCAACGGATGATGACGTCATGATTTTTACGTCCAATGCGTCACAATCGATATCTACTCTGTCTTCCGATCCGATCGCTGTGATCGTCGGTGGTCGAGAGAGGCTTGTCGGTATCGATAGTGGGATCGTGGAGCTAGACGGTTCCGGGTCACGTGACCCAGATCAGGCAGGGATAGGCGACTTAGAGTATATCTGGAGATGTGTACAGGTACAGGGTGTTAAAATGAAATATATATAGCAAAGTGAACCATGCAAAACGATAGAATGGTTGATTTTTCACGATGAAACGATACATTCTTATTGACGTTATTCGTATTTTGTACGTAAATTGTCTTTGCAATTACAATAGAAATAAATCTTTAACATTCTCTCGTATAAGCATTTAAATATAATTTACCTGATGACAATATTCATGATATATAGTTTCTTCATTATTCGGATCATTGTACCAAACGTCATAAGATACTTATATGTAATAAAACCACGAATACAAAAATTGTATCGCTCTGATCGTAATATATTTTACCGTTTTTTTCTTTATTCAACCAACTTGATTCTTTTAACCATTAATCACTTCATACTGTTATCATTTTCTAATCCATCCAGTCACCCATCGACTCATTTCTTTACCAAGCCAGCTATGTGATATATCTAAGTCCGTTCACTTACAATCATTTAACTAATTATCACCTTCCCACGTGTCCATGTATTCACACACACATTCTTCTATTTATTAATTTCAGCATTTATTTGTCAATCGTCCATCCATTTTTATTGCATTCGTCCACTCAGTGCTTATTCATTCATTCATTCTGTATTTCAATCATTCCATTCATCATTCCACCCATCCATCCATCCATCCACCAATCCATAAATCCATCCACCCATCTATCTATCCGTCTATCCATCCCTTCATCAATCAATCCATCCCCCATCCATCCATCCTTCCATCCATCCATCCATCCATCCATGATTTCATCCTTCGATCCACCCATCCATCCATCCATCCATACATACATACATTCATCCATCCATCCATCCATCCATCCATCCATCCATGATTTCATCCTTCGATCCACCCATCCATCCATCCACCAATCCATCCATCATTCCATCCTCCCATTCATCCCTCCCTCCCTCCCTCCCTCCATCCATCCATCCATCCATCATTCTATCCATCCATCCTAAAATCCATCTATCCCTCCCTCCCTCCTCCCTCACTAATCCCCACCTCTCTCTTTGTCTCTTCCCTTCAATTCATCCATCCATCCATCCATCCACCTATCCATTCATCTATCAATCATTCCATCCATCCATCCATCCATCCACCCATCCATAAATCCATCCCCCATCCATCCAACCATCATTCCATCCATCCATCCACCCATCCATAAATCCATCCCCCATCCATCCAACCATCATTTCATCCATCCATCCACCCATCCATAAATCCATCCACTCATCCATACACCCATCATTCCATCCATCCATCATTCCATCCATCCATCTATCCCTCCTCCTCCCCCAATATTCCCCACCTCTCTCTTCGTCTCTTCCGAATTCCCTTCCATTCATCCATCAATCCATCCTTCCATCCATCATTCCATCCTTCCACCCATCCTTCCATCCTTCCATTATTTCATCCATCATTCCATCCGTCCATCCATTATGACAGATTCCTGAAAATATCCTCTGTGTGTCGTCCGAGGACGGATCATTCTTTCCTTCGCCCGATCAGCTTGAATCCCCGACTGTCTCATTTAACGCCTCCCACATGGAACCAGAGAGGACGTACCAACTCACCCTCAGAGTGGCATCTGAACAAAGAGAAAGTCCAGAAACTAGTCTGATTATCACTGCTATGTCGGGCAACACTCCCCAGGTAAAAGCGCCGCCGTGTATCAGCTTAATAGGGACCTTTAGCATGTACAAGACGGTAGTGCCGATCACAACGTTAGCTCTAAGGTCCATTCAAGAAGTAGTGTTGTGTTGGTGCACCCTTCTGGAACGGACATTCGAGCTAACGTTGTGATCAGCTATACCGTCTTGTACATGCTAAAGGTCCCTAATATAAGGCGTTCACTGTAACTTACAAAGACTTGAATTAAAGTTTAATTGATAGGTCCCTTCCTACAGTCTTTGAGTGTTTTTAATAGAATTAGATTGAATTTGTTTTTGTGGTATAGACTATAGAGAAACCATAATTATTCATTTATATAGAAAACGGTAAATATCGCTTAAATCGGATTAACAATCACGGGAATATTTCCTTTTTAACAAGGGATGGAAATAATGATGAAAGGCGGGTTGGTAAAATAACATAAGATATTGATACTGACTTAGCTCAAACTTGGGTGATCTAATTGCAAGCAATTTTATCTATGATCCTAAAAAGTGCGATAAACGAATTATATTTCATCGACTCCTTTTCATCCCTTGTTCCATACCACTTTTTCTTCTAATATTATTTTCTGTTCATGTCGAGGGCAGGTTCTCGTATCTGCATCTGCACCGAGCCCAGTTCTCTCGACCAAACCCCTCGCCTTGACGGCTAATATCCAACACACCGAATCTGTAAACATCACGTGGAGGGCCTATAGTGAAAACCACGGTATGTTTGCTTTTTGTTGATAGTCTTTTTGAAGAAAAAATCCCATAATTTTATGGAAGTAAGGACACATAACGTTAGAGTGTGAAGGATGTCTCGTTTCATTTTCTTTATTTTTCGAGGAAATGAAAGATTGTCACGATGTGCATAAATTAAGTTATACCCCCAGAAAGAGCAGAATAGAGTAAACATACCGCAAGGTTATCATTTCAAGTATTTATCTTTGTACTTATTTCAATTGTGTAAATATTCATTTATGTAAATTCTCTGTGTAGTTTGAGTTGATTTTAATAAACGGAAGATAAAATCAACCAACCACCCGACCAACCGTCATTTTAATTGGTAAAGGGCCATTATGCCGAAGTAAGCGATGAAGTTCACATTTAATTGATCAAAGTAATGTGTATAATTATAACATGAATATTAGACCATGAGTTTTATAAATTCACAAATAGATTAATCTACATGAATTGGAATTCTTTACCGATCAATATTTTTGATTGAATTCCTCCTCCAAAGCTCTTGATGAAGCAGACTTAACAAGCAGTGCGAGTAATACAGTTCTCGATGGTTCAACTTGGTCGATTGTGCATTTGCAGCCAGGTATTGCTCAGTATTTTGATATGCTCTATCTTGCATTTTGTTTTCAATTATCATTGTGAAATGTGAATAGTAATGATACGAATAATAACAATTCTAATACCTCCGGTAATAACAACAATCATATTAATGGTAATAAATGTGATAATAATAATATTAATAACAGTACCAATGATGATAATAATAACAGCAATAATAATGATAATGACAATATTCATAATAATAATGATAATGATAATAATCATCATAATGCGTCTTGTCTACCCTGCAGGGTATAGCCGCTTCAGTATTACAAACTATTCTCCCAGCTGGCCCTTCAAAAACTCTTATTACCCATATTTATTGGATTCAGACATACAGACATACAGAGGCCGCACATTTTCATTCCAGCAGGGCGCTTCTCAAAAAGTTTGATTTTAAAAACCCCCCTTTGTCTTAAAATTCCTCTTAATTTGAATTTTGTTAGACGGGCCTATTTTGAAACAAAGTATTACACAGATATCGTACAAACTTTATATTTGCTCTCCTTCTTAATGTGACCACGATTATGGATCATATCCTAATCTTTTCTTTTCATTTTTGATAACAAAATAAGGAGTTCTGCGACCAGGTGAGACATACACCATCTATGTGATGGCTACAGACGAACAGGACCAGACCGGTTCTAGCCAGATGGAACTAGTTGTAGCTAGTAGCGTGTCATCCTGTATGATCAGTCTGCAAAATGGAAACAACTACACCGAACTCGAGCAGGTAGGACTATTACCAAAATTTAGAGCACAGTTTTCATGAAAATCATAATTTGACAGATATACGATACTCTCAAGAATGTACTTGGTGGTGACTATAACAACTGTTCATGACTACCGAAAGCGATTTCGGGCTTCGATCCGACACTACCTTTTATTGTTACAGAACAAAATTTCGATTTGGCTTACACATTCGGAAGAGACTAGGACAATACTTATAGCGTAAATCGACAGTTTCTACCAGACCATCGTTGTTCAAACCAACATTAGGGAGGTCTGGAGGGGCGAGGTGGGGTTGCATATACGAGGCTTAGAAAGAGAGAAACAAGGTTTGTAATGAAAACCTTCGCAGAAAGTTAACGATATTTTATTTTTCTCGCAAACAAATATTCAAATTCATTGCCAACAGCTTACCTTCATAATTGATTACTGCGTCACCGATGAGGGCGCCTATCCTTTGACCTATCAGCTGCTAGCAGGGGATGACGTAGGCAATGAAAGGTCATTGACCCCTGTGGACGTGGAATCACAGATCCA
>BQKZ01005848.1:0-14492 GCA_036244855.1 Temnopleurus reevesii | reverse complement strand
GGGGGGGGGTTAGCGCTGAGTGTAGAAGGAACAAAGAAAAAAGATAAGACACAAACCTATATCTTAAAGAAAAGAGGAGTACTTCAGGCACACAGCAACAGGCTCTTTAATGAGGTCAAAGAGGAGGTTTTATAAAAATCGCCAAATAGTTGATAAACACCAAGCACAGGGCAACAGACAAAAACACAACTTTTTTAATTTTCATAGATTGAGTGTTTCTTGGTCAATTTCGGAGATCTTTCCTCCTGTCGAAAATACATACTCTGAACTTTATTCCCAGTTGATTTTTGTGATTAACATCCTCTGATTAATACTGAAAAAATGTGGAACTATTTCGACCAAAAGCTTGATTCTATCTGGTCATTTTAATTGGCAATTGAAGGACCTAAAATTCCATGATTCTCTTTAAAAGTAAGATATTTGGAAAGAATGAAATCTTGGTTTACTAATCCATATATTTTTGATATCATTCACCCTTTATACCAGTCAGGAGCCAGCATCATGTATAAAAAGTCAAATATTCCATACCAAGAATATGAAAGCTGCATTTTGATTGGCTGAGGGAAGCTTGGAGCAATGCCAACACTGAGTTTCAAACACATGTGAACCGTTGACCAGGCCATGCGGTTAGATTGTTCACACACACTCTGTGTGCGGGATGTATAAACTAACCAATCACACACATCTTGAAATCGGGCCAGCCTATGAAATGGCTGGAATTTTGCTGGAAAGGAACATGCATCATAAAATGCTGGCTCCTGAGTGGTATAAACATCGAAATGTAATGTTTAAGATATTTCTGGAAAGTAGAGGAGTTACTGAAGACCATGAATTAATTTTCATTGAGAATCATTGGTAATTAATAGCATTTACAAGGCCATGAACAAAGCGATTGAGTTCTGATTTTCTTCCAAAATGTACCTCACATTTTAAACCACTTGCAAACAAAAATACCTACCGGTATTTATGATTTGGGATGTATATTTTCATAGTTTTTAAATATTCCTGAAGATTTCATATCAATATCTTTATTCAATACAGAATTATGATCATTTAAAGTAGCAAGTGCATATGCTCATTACGTATTCAGAGCCAGATTTTCATGAATACGTTTTTTATATTCTAGACCTTTTCACAGTGAGTTCAAGTCATCTTCGCTGACTTGAAGTTTGAAAGAGAAGAGAATTGATCAAGAAATATTGAACTTATTTAGATTATGCTAATATGAAAACAAGGTCGACTTGAAACTGCACAGGAAGAAAGTGAGACATATAGATGTAATGAAAATATCTATTTATTCAGTCATGTAATATGCTTCTTAAAAAGATATGCTTTTCCACTTCTATTTTTCTCTACATGCTTTAACACACAGCATACGGACAAAACTAATTCAACTCATTCTCAGGTACCTGTTATTTACTAACTTCTAACTTTTCATTGGTGCAAGCACGCATATTCTTACACATTGATGTTTTTTTTTCACATTTTATGCTGTGAATTTTCATCCCCTGTCACCGCTATTTAACCCTTCTTGACCCTATTGCCTAAAAGGTTGCACTTAAACACAACTCAGAAAATTAAACACAAATCCTAATACGCGCTCCTGATTGGTTGAAAAAGGAGTTGCTTGAAATTTTCTGACTTGCGTTTAAATGCAAATTCCAATGCATTAGGGCCCAGATTCTTTAAAATCAAAATCTTCTGCTGTCCCTGACTCAATATGATTGAACATATCTCTTTTTCCAGTTGAGCCCTGAATAACCTGATTAACTGCTCCTGAACAAAGAGAGACACATAACTCAGATCACATAGCAGTCAACTGGACTGATATTTGTATTTAATCAGGGCTTCTATGTAACATGGGCTTTAGATGCATCAGTGACTTTCATATCTATTAAACAACAATCATTCAAATTTGATGTTCAGATAATGATAGAACTACAGTGTAGTACATGACTATATTGGTAGGGTTCTGATAATTAGTATTGAAGCAAAATTATAATTTCATTGTACATTGAGAACAGTCATTTACAAAATTCTTGTTACATTTTTCTCAGAAAAGATCCCTGTGACTCGCTTATTCACCCATGCATGAAATATGAAATTGTACTGATTTTGTGCAAAAACTAACCAGATAGTTGACCTGCAATAACCAGCAATTTTGTTTCTGGGCATTCTCCGTTGAGAAGTTTTGCTTCTGTCAATTAGAGGGAAGAAACAATTTTTTTGTTATTTTTTAATTGTGTTGTTTGTCTGCCATCATTTCCACCAGTGTTTTCTTTTCATGTTCAGTGTCTTGTTCCCACAAAGGTATTTATGTGTAATGTATTCCTTTTCAGATCAATTTTCCATCAGAAAATAGAACATACATGTAAAAATCCATCTTATTTTCTGTTACACTTTGAATTGTTGAAATTCATCAAGTATTTTGTCCATTTTTGTCCATGGTGATTTTATGTCCAGTTCAGTTTTATATACTCATTGATAAAAATTGCTGCAGAATGCAGGGCTGCCAAGTCTCCTGGATTCCGCAGGAGACTCCTGGAAATGGGCCACAATAAATGCATGTTTTTGAGCAATCTCCTGGATTATGGAAACATTGATGCCATTAGGTTGTGTGCATTTTATAGACATCTACTGGATTTCTTCCACAATCTCCCTGATTGTTGCTGTTGAATGTTGGTAGCTCTGAGAATGTTACATGTACTAACTGAAGAATTAACCTTTCAGTTTTAGTACACCGATTTTGAAAGTATAGTTGTTTGCAGTTTAAGTATTTGTGAATATTCATGAATATCCTTGAAAACTTTAAGTTCATAAATAGAGTATTCAGGAACACTATGTGTAATGTCATACAGTCTTTATACAGTGTATTTTGGACTACATCAGTCATGATTATCAGTGCACTGAAAAATGAAGTAATTTTAGTTGTTTCAATTCATGCTTCATGCTATTGCCCTGTTTGAATCCCTCTATGTTTATGTTTGTTCATATATGACTGATGTTTTGTATTTTCTGTAGGTAGTGACTTTGTAAGTGATATTTCCTTTGCAATATTTGTCAAGACTCCCAATTCAATGCAACCATTAGTTAAATTTCGTTTAAAAAAATCATAGGGGAGAATTTTTTCTGCAAATGTATGCCTTGGACTGAATGCAAACTGAGTTGCGGTGATCTACGTGCTGAATTGTTGTTCTTTTTACGTTCACATTGAAGGTGCAGTGTATAAGGTTGATATCTGAATATCCTGCCCGAAAATTTTATGAAATGAAGCATACATTTAAAGGATAACTTACCCCTGGCATGTGTGCTCTCAGTGAATGAAAAAAGAACACGAACAAACTAAAAATTTAAGTAAAATGTCATAATGCATTAAAAAGTTGTGAATTTTCAAGGTCTCCGATGGAGATCCTTTGTGTAGTACTAGCGGACAATTATCCATTTAATTTGTATATATAAAACTTTCAGAAATGGACCAAGGGTTCAATATCATTCTTTCCAAAATACATACTCCAACAAAAAAATTGACTTATCCGAAAAAATTAAGAGAATGGGAAATTAAATGACATAAAAGAATTTCCCTCTTGATTGAAAGTAGCATGACTTTTTAAAAGTGGATTGTCTAGTTATGCCCCAGTCACATACAGGGGTAGAAGCCCGGAAGCAACACGATTCAACACGACTCTTGTTTGGCAGCAGTTAACTCAGTTAACTGTGAAGTTAAACAAGAGTTATGTTCAATTGTGTTGCTTACTGGCTGCTATTTGACTGGGGCAGAACAAGATTTATAGGTAGTGTCTATCAACTATTTGGCCAGTTAATGTGTAAAAATTAGCATGGTCCGATATGTTATGCATGATTGATCACACATAAACAAAAAAAAATATCACTTTTTGAAAGTAACAGGAGTTCCCATTTCAGAATATAAATTGAGCAAAATAAATGACCAAATTATCATTTGGAGGCATATTATAAAAGTATATTTTTTGTTTTGCTATTAAGGAACAGAGTAGTCAATCAATCTGTGTATGTTTTGGAAAATGCATTTCCCGATATTTTCACAAAACTCAAACTTGCCAGTTTGCATTAAAGATAACTGTCAAGATAAATCATTAGAATATTTGCTTCAAACGTTTTTTGATCTGTTTGTTGGAATTTTCTATTTTGAATCAATACAAGATTTTTCTAGGGCAGACCAAGTCCTTAAGAATGCAATACTTCTTTGATCTTTGGAAAACAGGATATCTTGAAATAGTTCTTCACGTCAAATACTGTCTTTAGTGCTTGACCTTTGAAAATTCTTGATAATTGCAAATACTTGCAATGATAGTCTGTTCAAATGTGTGGCTTAATCTGCTGACCTATTACTCTATTTTCTTAAACAAAATCTCAGAAAATTGTGCTCTATTAAAGACCTTATAAGAAGATTGCTGTCTTCTGAATTTTGATGAGGTAAATTTGATGACAGCTTTCAGTCAACAAAAGTAAAAAGTTTGAATTTATTAATTTTATGTAAATGATTATCTGTCTTGACAACAGATTTCATCTAACTTGAAGGGAGACACATTTCAAACAGCAGATCTTGAAAGAAATATATTTCTAGTCCCAGTATGATTTGCATTTTATTGATTATTTCATCTGCTTTCTGATGCCCTTTAATGGTGATTTCATCTGCTTTTTGGTGCCCTTTAATAATCATTTCATCTGATATATGATGCCCTTTAAGTGAAAAGTTAAACCCACTTGATGCAGGATGTCACTCTTTTTAAGCCAATTTTTATGGGGGACACTGAAATATGCCAAATTTGACATCAAAAGTTAATTTTGATACAGGAAAAGTTAATAATATTTTTAACCATAGATAAAACTAGTTTATTAACCCTTAAGCTGCTTTGTATACTGCACTCCCTGCACCAAGTTTATTTTGTGTGGCTCCTTGGAGCGGTTTTTAAAATTCTTTGATCCTTTTCACCTCTATAAATTGTTTTCTGCTTATTGTATGAAAAAATAGCCTGCTAATACCGGTACCTAAGCAGGATGTGAGAACAATACAATAACTCCAGAGTTAATCTGCACGATATACACAATAGTAGTACACAAAGGGTGTTATTATGATTGCGTGTATACATGTATCTGGCACTCGAGCGTAAGCTTGTACACATGCATGTGGCAAGTTCAGTGTTAAATTCGATAATACTGAATGTGTTTAATTTAGAAAAATCTGAAATATGAAAAATGTAATATCTGTGAAGAGAGAAAATGGTATATTACAAAACTAAAAACATGTAACTTTAGAGTGCTATATCATCGCTCAAAAAGAATAATTGAGTTTTGAATAAATGCCCATCTACAATACCACCTAGCTCTGTTAACTACAGGTTTTGCACGGCTAGTGGAAACACTCCCTCAATGTCAACCTGTGAAAAGAAACCGATAAGCTACACATTTGGTGATGTCGGATTTATCAGTGTTAAGTCCTTAGTCTTACTGTATCAGACCCTTTTAAAAAGCAGTCCCGATTTCATGTCAGGATTTATGTAGAAAATGAATTACTATAACATTGAGAGATGGTAAAAAAAATCTATCAAAATCATCATTGGAGATGAAGAAATTGTTTTTTGTCACAGATGACTACTGAATTTCAAATCAGTCTACCCTAATCAGAAATTGAGATGTTAACAGCTTTCTCATTTAGTAGGCATACACACTGACATTCAATGTTCAATCAATTGAAATATATTCTGTATGAATTTCTAAGTATAAGTTAATAAAAATAGCTCTTCATTATTGGGTAAGCAGTTTCAGCAGTTCTCTTTATTTAGATCAAATTTTATCTTTATTTAGAAAAAAAATCAAATTCGTTTTCTTTTGGAATACAGAGTTGGAAGGAACATTTTTTTTTCTCAAATCAATGTGTGTCACACAAGCCACTTTTTTGGAAGGTGATGAACCGAGATTAAAAAGTAATCACGGATAGTAAGACTTTGTTGGTTTTCAATATGTAAAACAATTCCATGTAGGATGTCGGACAGTTGCTTTTTAGTGCCAAGCTGTAATAAGATGAAGCATTTAAAGACAAAAGTTGGCATATTAGTTTCCTGGATTTGCTCTTTTTATATGTAGTTGTCTAAAAATAACACAGTAATCCCTTTTTGTATGTATGCAAATTACATGAATCATCTTAGAATGACACATGTGTTGTTTTTCAGTTTGAAAAGTATCATATTTTTGTGGTAATCTTGGTTAAGGGGACTATACTCCATAGCAGTCATGAACCCTGTTCAAATCGTAATAATTATATTGTGTTTCAGACACCCAATAACAATAATAATAATATTGCGTATTTATATAGCACCTTTTCGGTCAGTTTTGACTAGTCAAAGCGCTTCCGATATTATTACCTGGTCACTGGATGGCAATTCAAGCCTTAGCATCTTGGCAGCCAAATAGGCGCTCACATCATATCAGATAATGTGCTGCTGTCTCCTACCGGTCCCCAAGAACACCTGGGTAGAGTGCAGCTTTGTGGATAAATTTCTTGCTGAAGGAAATTAACGCCATGGGTGGGATTCGAACCTACGACCCTCTGGTTGAAAGGCGAGAGTCATGACCACTACACCACGGCGCCTCCACATAAAAGGTCAATCTTGTAATAGGTGCTGTTTGTTCACAAAATGCATTTTTCTGTAAACAACACCCAATAATCTTTATTTAAAGGAAAGATTCACCCACTTTTTAAGCCATGTTTTATTCA
The DNA here is from genome assembly GCA_036244855.1 of Temnopleurus reevesii. NCBI lineage: Eukaryota > Metazoa > Echinodermata > Echinoidea > Temnopleuroida > Temnopleuridae > Temnopleurus > Temnopleurus reevesii. The sequence continues at coordinate 7,738 of BQKZ01005848.1, read as the reverse complement.
TTTTTGTTAGACCTCATAAAATCTGGGAAATCCTTCTTAAGCTATCTAATTTTCTCATGCAAATTGATAAGGAAATATTTTTAGTGACATCTGTCAGCATCTATGTGGATATTTTTTTGGGGATTATCTATTAGATTTTTAACAAAACGTCTTTCTCCCTTTATTGACAGTACATTGTAGCTTAATATTTGGAATATTCAATTTTTTTTTATATTTATGAATTTGCTGTGAATCTTTTTACACGCAGTGGTCTAGAAATAGCACAATAATGATTTCATAATTTTTTAATTTTTTAAATCTAAACAAAAACTTTTTAAGCCATGTGTTATTCATTTCTGTTTGACCGCATAAAAATGTATTGGAAATCCTTTTTAAGCTATGTACTTATCTCATGCAAATTCTTATGGAAACATTTTTAGTGGCATTCTGTCGACAACTGTATGCATATTTAGGGGGTTGATTGTCGAATAAAGACAACAAAAAGTCTTTCTCCCTATTTGAGCATACTCTGGAGCACAATTTTTTAATGGGGGCTGTCCAGTAACAACATTTGCAGATGTTTATCAACTATCTGGCTAGCTTTTAAGTAAAAATCAGCATCATCCAATATCATAGGCTTATTTAAGACACATAAAAGAAACAAATAATAACTTTTTGAAAGTCACACAAATTCCTTTGTTTAGGATAGATAAATTGAGCAAAAATGATAAAATCCGTATTTGGACGTATGTTATAAGTGTTTAATCACTCTATTGGTCAAATGAAACTTCCATCAAACAATTAAATTCACAAATAAATGAGTTTCTGAAAATGATTTGAAAAAACAATGTTGCAATATGTGAATTTTAAGCATATGGTAACATACATGTATATATTCTATTTGTTGATCCAGAACAGAAATCATGTTTATACAGTAGTGTAAAAGTGCAATTATTTGTTGATGGGCATGGGCGAGGTTGTGTCAGGAGGAAAATATGAAGAAACAATCAATAATCCAGATTCCTTGCCCTAAACCATATTGATTAAAAATATCCCCTAAAATCAAGTCACATCAGTATTAATTCATGATACACTGTATATTACACAATATTTACAACAATAACAAGAAAAACCAAAAGCAAAAAATAAATAGGATTATATATTTTAAGAATTGCGATTTTAGTTAATCACTGTTGACAAGGGAATACTTGACATATCTAAAAAAAAAAATCCTTTCAGGAACGTTAAAAGGGGAACTTATCAAAAAAATTATTATCTGTCCTGTGATGTCAAAGTAAGGGTTAGATCTTAAGCCTTGCAGTTAGTAAGGAATTTAAAAACATTCAAATATCTCTGAAAAATATACAACAAATTATGAACTGTAATACCAGATAGGCATAACAAGTTAAAAAAGTTAATAGCTTATTAAAATGTTTGACTTTGTAACCCAATACTGTCAAAACCTTTGGGATTATCAAGTTACAAGATCATCTGTGCCCCCCCCCCCCCAAATTAAATGACAACTAATGAGATCATAAGTTAGAAAGATATCTTAAATATCAAGGATGATTAGGGCATTGAATTCCTAAACCGATGATGACAAAAGTCAAATTTGAAGATGGAATATAACAAGAAATCAGGAATAAATTTCTTTTATTAAGCAGCAAAATCTGTTATGTATATACTGAATATAGGGCAGGATTATAAAGTAGGCTCCTCACAAAATACACCAATTATCTTTTTATTTTATTTTACTCATTAGTAAGAAATTAGTAAGACATGATACTAATTCATATTTTTTGTGTGTTTTCATGTTTTTCATTATGTATAATTTTGTCGTACATTCATAATTGGGCTTATTGTTTACATTAATATCTGTTCACTTTTTATATGCATGGACTTGCTGAAAAGCAGTCCTTTAACTGATTGTTAGTTTTACCATGAATGAATACAATACAATACAACACAATAAGGACAAAAATGAATAAATAGATAAGTGAATAAGTGAAAAAATAGAGAAGCAATGAAATGCTTATATTAAACTGAAGAACAATACGGTTTGTACCTACATGCTCTTAAATATAATATCATTGAAAAAATGATGTGTTTATTTTTACTTGTTAGGTTTTATGATGGTCTCTTATTTCCATACATGTACAGGCAATTTTACATGTTTTTACACAGGGATCTCTGAGTTATTATATAGTTGAATATGAATCAGAGATGCCACTCTTCAGGAAATTTCCTGATTTCAGGAAATGTGATGAGAAGCTTGTGTACAAAAGTATAGGCAAGTGGCAATTTTCATGCAATTTTCTCACTATTTCAGGAAATATCATCTGACCCTTGTGGCATCTCTGATGAATTAAGAACTTTTTTTAATACATGCATGCACTGTACCAAATTATGCAAGGAGAATTTAGGAATCATTTTAGCTGGTTTTATATCACGAGAAGCATAAACTTAATTTTCCCTGAAATTTCCTGGTATACCATATGTTGTATGAGGTGTTCCGCAGTTGAAATTTAACATTTTTTCAAAGCCAAAACCAAACCTCGGTTGTTGGCATCATCAGTAAAATATTATGATAAGTATGCAGGAGATGGTAATAATTTTTGCACACATCATACTAGGATATGTAGTCTTGGTCGATCCACCTGTGAAGTTCATGTACCGGTATTTTCCACAAGAAAGATTTTCTGCCCATTTTGTTGCCAACTCCATGGAAACTTTGTTCTTCGGGCCCAGTAGCTGGGTTTGCGCGTCGGCATGCCGATCCATAACCTGCAGGCTTGCGGTGAATCTGGTCAGGCCAGCTGCGTTACTGCTCCAGCATGTATACAGTCCTGCTTGGTCTCTCGTTATCAAGCTTATTATAAGAGCATAGTCAGGCTGAATGGATACACCTTGGGGTAGAGCGATATCAGTTGGCTCTGATCCAGGGAGGTATGGCGCAGCAGGTGTAAACGACCAGTGAGTGATGAGGGAGAGATTGGAATTGAGGATTGGACAAGGTACCTCAATGTTCCTCTCCCCAAGAAATGCTAGAAGGGTGAGGTATGACGAAGAGCAGAGCTGTGACCTACAGGCAAGGGTGTCTTCTTCTGCCAGAAGTGCCAGACTATGGTTTGAATAACTGGTATAGTTTCTGCATATGATCCCATGGTCTTTTGTTAGAAGATGAAAAGCACTGAAGGTTGCGACAAGATCACAGTTACATGCCCATGGGTTATTATGAAGGTTGATCACAGTGCGTTTCAAAGAAAATGTCAGGAAGCCGGCATCAAAGTTTGTTAGACGGTTGCCTTCCAGCTGAAGTATCCTCAGGAACGCTTGATTCTGCAAGGCATTTACTTCAAAGAGAGTGATGCGATTGTAGCTGAGATCCAGCTTAAAGATATACTGACCCTCTTTGAATGAATCCTTAGCGACATGAGTGATCATATTATGAGAGAGAATCAGATCATAAGGTCCATGAACACTTGGCAAACAGCGTGTAGGGATCACACTGAATATGTTGTTTGATAAATCAAGCCTTTTTAAGTGATTCATTAATAATGCTGAACAGTTGTCTCCCAGGCCGTTGGAAGCGAGTGAAAAATATTGCAGGTATTTGCAATTCAAAAGCGAAAATTGGGTGCTCTTCCTCAGCAAGTGGCTAATGGCAGAATTGTTTCTAAGTTCCAAGAAGGCCAAATTGTCGTTGAAAGTTTGTAGAGAGATATTAGAATATTGCACATCGTTCAGATAAAAGCCACGGAAGCTTTGAATTGCGGTGAATGATCGGTCTGCCAACTGGATCAGAGGATTACCAGAAAGATGAAGGTCCTCTAGATGTTGGCAATTAAAAAACACCCCAGGTGGGATGTGTTCAACCTGATTTCTGTTTAGATTCAAGTAAGAAATAAACTGCAGTCCCATGAAGGTTGAATCGTCAATTACTTTTATCAAATTGTCAGACAGGTCTAAGGTTTTCAATGAATTGGCCACCAAGAAAGTGCTGTCGGGTAAGTGGGAAATATGATTTTTGCTGAGGTTAAGACCTTTTAAGACGTATGTAATCAAAATCTGTTTGAAATCTCTCAGGTTGTTGTTTGAGGCTCTGATGTATTTTCCTGAAATCAAACTTGTATTTGAGGCTCCTAAGTTGTTGTTTTCAATGCGGATATTGACGGCATGTGTTATAATCGCATGAGATATGTTATTACCAGCAACCTCTACGATTAGGTCTTCTGTGAGGATCGAGTGTCTTAAGACCAAAGTAGATAGCAGATTATGATTCATGTCAAGAAACTGAAGGGCTGGAAAGTTTCTAGCAATGTTCCCCAAATCTATTTCTGTTATGCGATTATGGCTCAGATGTAAGATGCTCAGAGACCTCGATGACTGCGAGAAATCCACACTTGTTATTGCATTCTTAGTCAGGTTCAGGAATAAAAGTTTTGGTAGCAGGTCAAAGGTCGAAGGTCCTGTTATACCTATGTCGTTACAAGACAAGTCTAGGTGATAGATTCCTGGAACATTTGTCAAATTTGGAAACACTGATATTTGATTATTTGCTATATTCAAGATTCTGAGTTGCAAGGAGCCCATCAGGAAATAACTGTCCCATTTCTTGAGACGGTTTCCACAAAGCCACAGTGACCTTAGGTTGGGAAGGTATGGAAAATTTTCAATGCTCGTCAGCCGGTTCTCAGCTACGTCTATGAATTCTAAATGATTATGTCCATCTTCCGGAAACTGTATTTCAGTGAGTCGATTGTGACTAGCACGAAGATGAAGCAAAGCTGGGAAACCTCGTACAGAAATATGGCAAAGATTATTATTCCTCACGCTAAGCACCTGTACTTCAGAATCATTCTTTCCGTATTCAAATGCTGACATTGCATTGCCGTGAAGAAGGAGGGAGCTTTTTATTACTCCAAGGAAATTGTCATGATGTATCTGGAGGATTCTGTTATTAGAAAGATCCACTTGCTCAATTTTTGGACAGTTGGAGAAAGCTGAAAGGGAAATTTGTCTTATCTGGTTGCCTCCTAGAAAGATTTTCCTCACAGATGGCATATTTTGAAATGACGAGACCCCCAGGAGTTTATTTCTTGCAAGGTTGATTATCTCCAAAGCAGGTAGACAAGCAAATACAGAATCTGTTATATCTTGTATTTCATTATCTGCAGCAGAAAGAGTATGCAGATTCATCATCTTCTGAAATCTATCTAGGAACTGTATGTCATTGTCATCGATCATGAGATACATGATATCCTGTGGAAATGCAAATTGTAATTTAGACAGTACGGTTATGGCATTCCCTCGTAAATCAAGGTTTCTTACTATAAATGGGATTTTTGGTGAATCACGGAGTCTGTTGTATGCTAAATTCATGTGGATTAGGCTGTGTTCAGATGGGTCGGTGACAAAAATTTCCGGCCATTCTTCAAAGCTGTTTTGATAGAATGTGATTTCACTTAGGAAAGGTAAAGAACCAAGCTGAGGAATGCTCTGAAGCTGATTGGAGTCCAGATGGATAATGACAAGAGTCGTCATGTTCGCAAATGCATTTTCTTCAATATAATACAGGTTGTTATGGTCTAGATTAAGTTCAATTATCTGGCTGTGACAATAGAAGGATGTTCGATCTATTCTTTGAATATGGTTGTTCCACAGTTTGACTCTGTCTGCATGGCAAGGGAGATCCTCTGGAACGCTTTCCAGACCGCACCAACGACAGTCTACTCCTTGAGCAGACTTCCACTCACATTCGCAGCAATCTGGGCATTGCAAGTTCATCACTGCACCAAACAGGAAAGCAATGTAGAGAAAAATAGGGAGATACATTTCTCCTGATTTTGTCATTCCAAAGTATGCAAGAAAAGAGACAATATCTATCAGTATTCGGTTTCAGGATACAACACAACACACAGTTCACTGTACCGCACAAAGTACGATATTACTCTTTCCAGAGGAATGTACTCACATTGGAAGAAGAAGAAGAAGGATGTCTTTGAAATGATGACCTAATTATATTCTCTGTCCACTTTCTTAGTCTTCGAGGGAACACTGAACAATTCAAATAATGGTTTGATATATATACCTGCATTTTCCCTTTTTTCTCCGATGTAAAAAGTAATTTTCTTTTTTTGTATCGCAGCAATGCTAATTAGTATAACAATATGCTCTTGTTAGTCAGTATGCCTTAAGGTCGTAATTCTGCTTTTGCTCTATAAATGTACTTTTATGATATTTTATGAAACCTTTTTATCTGTTCTCACATCCTGCTTAGGTATTAGCAAGCTATTTTTTCATATGGTAGGCAGAAAACAATTTATATAGGTGAAAAGGATTAAAGAGTTTTAAAAACCGCTCCAAGAAGCCGCACAAAATAAACTTGGCACAGGGAGTGCAGTATACAGAGCACCTTCAGGGTTAAAGGGGAACTTCATTTTGGCGTTAATGGTTTTTCAGTGAACAAGAAAAAAAAAGACTTGTGGTGATGAAACCGAAAATTCAAGCACAATTGGATAATCAGTTCAAAGGGAATGAATTCTCAACATTTTCATTTCACCATGTGATGGGCATCCTTAAATTGGCAACTTCATCAGAATCTGTGATGTCGTACATGGAGAAGAACACATTCGCTTTGTACATGAATTCATCAAAAATTGATATTTAAAATGAGGAATCACCATGACTATTCTTCCTGGAATGCTTGCAGAACTGATTTAGGTAAAGGTTGAATATCATATTTTACCTGAGAAATGTTTTGTCTACTTTTCCTGAAAAAGAAGAAAATGTGAAATTTTGTGCACAAAGTGGATGAACAATATCTACCAAAGGATCTTCCAGAAAAATATTTGATTATAGATTAATGAGCGTAAATCAGAAAGATGATTGAAAAGTGTCTGTCTGTTCATATTGTTGACGCACATGCTATGTCATGTTTTTAGCTAATTAGGGAGAGCATGGCATAATTAATGAAATTGATTATAATGTCCGCAAGCCTGATTTGAATATGGATTGTGAAATATAACAAATCACAGATTCCCGCAACCAAAATTAGATTTCTATACCAGAACTCAAATTTAGCTTTGAATTATGCCTTCCAATATTTTAGATGCCCTCAACCAACCGACCCTCTAAAAATGGCCCAACCATAACTTTTTTTTTCTTTTCACTCAAATTGAAAAAAAAAAAGAATCACAGTAAAATTAAAGGAAAACAAATTAAATGAAAAGTCACAGGAAAAAATTAAGGAAAACATGAGAAATAAAATCTGAATAGTGATTAGTAATGAAATGTAAACTGGAAAGTCTTTTTCAGACGTTTTGGGGCTTTTCACTCCATTCAAAATCTTATTTTCTACATGAAATCTGTCCCCCCCCCCCAAAAAAAAATGACGCAGTTCCGACAGACAGACCAACCGACCCAATTTGAAATAGAAATTATTCTTGGGCATACAAATAATTTATTGGGCCTTACTTTCTTTTAACTCTTTCTTTGCCACGTTCGCCGATCGGCACTTCCGTAAACGTGCCACTTTCGCCGATCGGCACAGTTATACATGGTACTATTGTAAATGCGTTTTGCTCATTGAAGCATTCATTGTTGACTGCAGTTTTGATTTTTATGCGTGCATTATCAATGCGGCTTTCTCATCAGACGATTTTCTACATCGGTTTCCATAGGATATTTTTGAGTATTTTGAGCGTTTTCTTTGAGTCTTTCGAGGTCTAAAATGGCCCCTGGTAGTAAGAGACAGCGA
>BQKZ01005847.1:11461-33497 GCA_036244855.1 Temnopleurus reevesii | reverse complement strand
CCACTGAAGCCACTGAAAATGATAAAATACAGGTGAACAATGCTATTCTACAATACAATATTAAAAGAGAATACAAAGTTTTTAGACTAATTCAGATAAAAAAAAATACTATGACTGATTGGCAAAGAGCACTAGAGGGCCAGTTGCACAAAATGGTCTTAGCTATCCTCTTCTACTTGCAAAGATGTCTCAACTTCTTGTATCACCCTCTAACCACAGAGACAAACGTGGATAAGTCTATAGAGGATGGCAGAAGAAGTTAAGACGTCTTTATAGCAAGAAACAGGATAGCTGAGACCATTTTGTGCAATTGGTTGGTATTTTATAAAGCTGCTCATAGCGTTAAAATATATGCATGACTTTACGTACGACTGAAACATGTTATCAGGTTTCAATTCAGCAGCACATGGGTTATTAGAGATGCAAGAACAAGTCGCCACTATCATCATGAGCAAAAGGAGCAAACAAATTAGACAAAGAAAACAAATTTATTCAAACTATCACAAAAGCTTCATGAAAACAAAAGAAAGTATAAAATTCTGTGATTATTACTGAACAGTTCAGTTGTGACAACTGTTCAACATTTCTCTGCAGAATAAATGGGAAAAAACTGTCTTTTGTGTGCATTAGGCTATTAAATAAATGCTTGAATGAAAGTTGTTTACTTTGTGTACACATGAAAGAGTCGCCAGCCAAGCAAAAAGTTACTTGTAACATACAGCAGTTTTATGAAATGTCTTCCAGGTTTAACATTGGTAGTTCAGCGACAGTAATAAAGCAATACATAACACAGCTTAATCCATTTGCCCGTATTCCAATAGTAGTGTCTAACTTATCTCCGGACTGATGTATCATTATGAATAACCTGGGCAATTAAACAATTAAAGCAATAAAGCAAATGACAATGACTTAGACATGGGTTTAGTTAAACCTTGCTATCGGAATATGGACCATGGAGTCCATTCCCCTCCCCCCCCCTCCACAAAAAATGACCTCAAATATCTAAAACCATTGCTTGAAAGAGAAAAAAATAACAAAACGTCAGACTAGCAATATAAATCTACGTTAGGAAGAATCTTATATCAGGCCTCTTTGTCACAAGTTTTCATAATTCATGATATTTCATACAAATCTAATGAAAATAATACTTGTGATCAACATACAAGTATGAATAGCGCTTCAACAACCTGTTAATCATTAATAATTCTTCAACATTTGATAAGGGGGAAATGTATACTTTTGCAAATGTCATGCAGAGTCGATATTGGAAAAGTAAAATGACTGAGAGAGTCAAACAAACATAAACTTGGTCAAAGTCGAATAACTTGGTATCACAAAAGTATGTTCTACCTAAGAGAAATTTGACTTGCAAGAGGTTACAAAATATTTTGCATGCTTTTGTTCACAAAATTATTTCAGCTTGGGTGAGTGTTTTATATAGGGGTTACTAGAATTGTGCAAATTTGCTATAAAATTGCAAATCAATTGCAAATTCAAACTTTGCTTTTTGTTCACCCACGGTCTGCGCTTCTTTCAAGACACACATGAAACAATGATTTTGATGGGCAGAAGTAATTACTGGCACTTTTCATTTGATCGCAACATTCTGACACCCCCTTAGAGAAGATTGATTTAGGCAGAGTTGACTGAATAGAACTGTGAGCAGAAGGGACAAAGGAGTCACACGAAGTAAACTACTTCTATCCAAGCATTCACAATATCCAGACGCACACAAAAGAAACTTCCATCTGTCTTTAATATACAGGCATTGCGCATTTTCAGAAAGGAAGCTACTTTCTTCCGTGTTCATGAAGCTATCGTGAAGGCTTGAATGAAGTTGTTCGGCTTGTCAAATTCCTTCATCCCTTCTCACAGTGCACTGCATGATTTGAAATTTGTGAAAGTTTTAAGAACGCAAAATCACAAACAGGCTTTTGCGTAAGTTCTCTTTGAAAGTTAATTTTCATTAAGCTCACTATCTCATTTCTACATGGATTTTTAGAGTCACAAACTGGAAACTAATCAAAGTTAATTTTTTTAGATGAGATATTTCCTAGGGCACATATTGGAACACACAATCGTTGTCTATGACATAAAATCTGTACCATCACAACACAGCGTAGTCATGCATATGTTTCTGTACAAATAATTTACATCGTATATCTATATTATACTGTACAAAATATCTCTTCTCAAAAAGATATGAATACTTTCAACAACTTCCCAGCAGCAAGCGAATGACCCAGTATCTGTGACTGAGTCAAAATGTTCTAATTTCTAATTCTTTTTTTCTTTCAGAGTATTTTGGAGTTTATTTTATCATGTTGAGAGTTTCAAGGAATAATTAAACTTTGAAACTGTGACCGAGTCAAAATTGTCTAATTTCAAATTCATATTTTTCTTTCAGAGTATTTTGGAGTTTATTCTACATGTATCATATTGAGAAATTCAAGGAAAATTAAACTGGCCTGTTGAAGAAAATGTATAAAATCAATTAAAGTTCAAAGTAAAGTATGCAGATGCACTGGAATTTGTATGAATTCATTGTCATGTCACCTTTTCTAACATGAATAAAATAGGAATTAGAATGACACTGTAGTCTAAACGATCTCCTAATTATCCTAAAAAATCTAGATCAAATTTGCCTATTACCCTTTTAATGGGCTCCCTTTAGGAAAGAAAGTGTATTAATAATATTTCGGAGCATCAATTCCGAGATTTGTTAGATTTTGCAAATACGGTATTTTTTCCTTTTTTCCGGTTCTTCCCAAAACCGAGATTGTCATAGATTGTTTTGACGAAACCATCAGAAGCCTGCACCAATAGACAATTAATAGAGAATTTCTTTCCCTTCGAAGTGAACACAATTCAACATATGTGACACAACATACAGTGTATACAACATACTAAAAGAACTATAAGATAAAACAATTTAACAATAATTATACATGTACCTGTATGTACTTTTTCTGTACATACTATAAAGACAAATACAAGAAAATGTTGAATGAACTGTACTTTTAAAAACAATTTATGATTACAAATTGAACTGCAAATGACTATATCCATATAGTAAATAAATAATGATCTACTCGTTGCAGATGGCAGTAAATAATTTAATGTTAAAACAAATAATCAAGGAGAAATTTGATAGGAATGTAGAGCATGAAAATATATCCTTGCCTTAATTCTATTGGGTATACTTTGTTATTCAGAGCCTTTGCTATTCTTAATTAACTTAATATTAGGGTTTTGTACAGGTAAATCTGAACATTTTGTGGCATTATTCAATTATTTCATGATTTATCAACAGTGATAACGTTTCATCGTATCTTGAATGACCAGTATAAAGATAATTGACAGGGAAATCAATGAACCGGCAAAATCTCCTTGTTTTACCAAGGCCAAACCTAATTACATTAAAGATTAAACGGACATAATAAATAATTATCTTTGTAGGCTTTAAAAAAGGCTAGTGCCTTTAATATTTTGGCAGCACCCCAATATACATGTATTAGAGAATAGAGAATTTCCCTAATTATTATTACTAGAGACATAAATAGTAAGTAGATGGTATTGAATATTCAATTTTTGGGTAGCAAGACACTACAAATTTGAATACATAGACATAATCATTCAGTATTTTTTCAACCCTTTGAGCTTCTTTTNAACAAATTTGAATACATAGACATAATCATTCAGTATTTTTTCAACCCTTTGAGCTTCTTTTTTTGGCAGAACTGAATTAGACAGGACTTTTTCAATAAGAATAATAAATAGTAGGTGATATCAAATAATTGATTTATAGGCAGCTAGTGATTAAACATTTGAATACATAGACATCATCCAAAATCATTAACCTTTTCAATCGTAAGAGTTTACGATTTTTGATGTTGTATGTTGCGTTTAGATCTATCAAACATGTACTGAAAGCATTACTGAAGTGATGACATTTCAAGCTGCTTTGAAGTCATTTTGCAATCAATTGCAACTTTCTAGCAACATGCCCACAGAGAATGATAATCATATTATCTTTTTCAATTGTTGCACACTGCAGTTAGTCTGCTGCCCTCTAATGTTGTGGAATTGGTGTATTGAAAAACTGGCCATCCAATATAATTCATTCATGCATTTATGTGAAAGCACAGCAGATCAAACTATAGAATACATTACACATAGAATACAAGAAACAGAGGGGTAATAATACAAGTATACAATAAGTACTATAGTTATGTTTAAGTCTTTAAATATAAAATCAATCAAAGGACATGATTTGAATAAAAAGATTGAATAAATATCATAAAATAAAAAGTAATCTTTGAATAGAGAGTTGCATCTGAAAAAAGGGAAATATTTTCTGGTTTTAATACTCAATGGACATGAATGGTTTATCAAATTGGCATCTAGATTGTCGTGGTCCAACCTATACTTCTGGCATTGTTCATATCATGAATAGTCATGTACAGTCAATCCTATATTAGCAGCCACATTGCTATAGTGAACACCTGTCTACAGTAGCCACATAAATTTGTTCCATCCAGATGAAAATGTGTGTTCTTGAACCTGTCTATAGAGGTCACTTCTTCTGTTTCACCTGGATGGCCACTATGGACATGTTTGACGCTACGCAATTTTTTTGGATTATTTGTGCAATGGTCTAGAAAAAAAAATGTAATCACAAGATAAAATCCCACCACCTTGAACTGTTTACGACTGATTTCAATTTAGTTTTACAGGCTTCAATCACAGGTTTAAACTGGCTATGACTGGTTTGTGAGTGTGCCATGCTCTTACTAGTTTGAACTGGCTATGACTGGTTTGTGCATGCACCATGCTCTTACTAGTTTGAACTGGCTATGACTGGTTTGTGCATGTACCATGCTCTTGCTAGTTTCAACTGGATCTGACTGGTTTTATATACATTAACTTGTTATGCAGCTCAAACTGGTTTAACACAGCTTGCAATTGTTTAACATGGACTCTACTGGATCTTGGTAGTCCATTTCTAGCTTAAATAGTCTGGTTTCAACCAGATAATAGGAGCTACATGTATGAAACTTTCATTAGTTTCTACCAAACTGAATATTGTTTGTGCAGTTGAGTTCGTCAATTGTCGCTCACAGTTGATTTGGTCGTTGATCGAGCGACAAAAGCTCCCTTCATATCGATTGTCAGATAAAAAAAAAAGAGGCCATATTTTCAGTATAACAGACACCTTTCATGAACCAACAAATAGCCTCCATATTTTAGACTTGTCCACTTTCCTGATTGTTCAAGCAGTTTGATTGAGCGGTCGATTGAGCTGGTGATTTAGAAAATGATTTTAGCAATTAATTTCATCGGCTGATTTTAGAAATTGATTTTAGCAATTGCTTTTAGCGATTGATCCATCGACGAACGTTTTCCTTGTGCTGATTGTCCTCGTCTGTGCCTCTCCGTCCTTCCTCGTCGGTTGTGGTCCGGGTAAAGCTGTCGCGGTCACGAAGCGTTCGGCTTACATCTAGCTGGAGAAAAGAGGAAAAGGAAAATGAGGTATGGTGAAATTCTCTCTTATAAATTCTGAACTGTGATGGTTGTGGTGAAAAAATCAGGCTGAAATAAGTTGAGTCTAACCTTGTTCATAACGCACACTGATACATGTACAGTCAACTCTGCCTAAGTTGAACTTGTCTCAGTCAAATAATTGCTTAAGTCGATGTGATTTTCTAGAACAAATGATACAAAATCAGTTTTGTTAGCCTCTCCTATAAAGTAAAAATTCTCACAAGTCGAACATATTTGTGTGGTCCCAATAGATTCAAATTAGGCAGAGTTACCTGTATAAGAAACATAAAAAGGTGATTTCAGGGCCCTCATTCTTTGTTTTTTATTTCATTTTAGACCTGACAAATCAAGTTTCAATATGGAGAGGAATTTTCTATGGTCCAAATGACATTGTTAATAGGTTCAACTGTTTTCAGTAATTGCTGCATTAACTCTTTGTGCGTTCACCCGTAAACCCCCTGTGTGTTGTATTGTTTAGGGAGTGTACATGTTTGTATGGGAACTCTGTGCAAAAATGCAAAGAAAACAGGCCAACGGATGTTCATTGACGCGAAGAAAACGTGGAATGAGTTAATGCACACAAGGTAGTGTACACAAAATGAAGTACTATTCCTAAAAGGCATTCTGCTCTCCGTAAAAATCGAGAGAAGCAGATTAAAACAAAGTGCTATTTACCTAACTTTGCTACAACAATAAGCTACCACGTACCCTTGTAGATTCCCTAAAATCATCATCTGTGTGTGATCTTTGGAACTCATCATCTGTTCTCATGTTAAGCTCTTCATTAGTTCTTACTAAGTCGTATATCAAATGAGGTAGTGTTCCGAGCATGTATTCTGAGAATGTTACCCACTCTTGGTAAAGGTGGAGAAAAGCAGATTAAAGCTAAGTGTCAACTACCTAACTTTGCTAAAACACTAAGCTACCACGTACCCTTGTAGATTCCCTGAAATCATCATCTGTGTGCGATCTTTGAAACTCATCGTCTGTTCTCATGTTTAGCTCTTCATCTGTTCTTACGTAGGAGTCTGCATCGTCAGTGGTCGCTACGTAACTCTCGTCATCCGTCCTCCCGTATGATTCTCCTTCGTCCGTATGACCATACCTAATGAGGAAAAATGTGAGATTATGCAATTAAATTATGAAACAGATCCACTTCAGCAGGCTTCCCAATGTCGGTAACGAAAAATGAGGAATGACTTGATGAAAAAGAGGAAAGAAACCATGCTTCCCATAGGACTGTGTAGTAGAATTATGATGAACAATAGGAAAACTCTTTTGACATTGTATTGAAACTCTCTCCAAATAGTAAAAGATTCATATTTTTTCCTCAAAATTCCTAATGGTTAGGAGGTCTGATTTCAGGCACCAAATATTTTAGCAAGATGCCCTCACAACAAGATGTTGGTATCAAGAGGGGTCCTGCATAATAAAAAATACATGAACATATACAATAACAAGACTCGGCAATCAAAATAATACATCAGCAAAAACTTATACATAAATAAATGAGAAGTGGGAACAGATAATACGTTGAATACTTTTTTGTCCGGTAATAAATCTGGTAAGTTTTGAAGCATTACATCACAAACATTCACCAAAAAAAATTTAAAAGTTTATATTCTTACCCATCAGGATGTGTTCTTGCTCTCCCTTCTTTCCTGGCGGTCAGTTCAGCAATAAAGTCCTGATCAGACATCCCTCTGCCTCTACCAGTTGGTTTCTTCCCTCTGATTAGAATGGGCTCACCTGAAGCATTCTTGCCCTCTACCACAAGGATCGCACCATCTAGGATGAATAGGGGTGAGGAGTAATATAGATATAGATGGAATTTATAACATTCTTTGAAAGTGCCAGTGACTGGCTTTCAAGTTATAGCCAGGGTAGTAATACAGGGAATTATTTCACTTTTCATGATTGCTTATCAGACTCAAATGTTTAGAAAGACAATTTCAATAATTTAATAATGAAAAGTTCATCGTACAATTTGGTAACCTAAACAATTCTTTACAGCAGCCGTGCCAAAATACATACCGGTAGCAAGATGTAACAGAAAGAGTATCCCCTGAAATATGTTATCTATGATTATCAGACACAGAGGAGTATCTATTTCTAGCACTAAAAATGGATGTAGGACTACAATTACAAGGCACCACATGCACATTGACTTACCATTGCTTGTGTTCAGTGGATTGCCCTCCTCTTCATCATCCTCATCATTTTGATCATCTTCTACAAAGATATCACAAAAATACAATTATGACAGCTTCCATCTAAAATCTGTGACTTTACAATTTTTACAGATTTGGTCTTAAAATTTGTTTGCACAACAAACACTGATTTCCTTCAAACTGAAGTTCAAACACAAAATGTCTTATTCAGTGGTGGATGCTCTAACAATGAGCTTTATCTGCATCACATACGAATGACTAAACTAGCCCAAATCATATTAGTTGCAATATTTAGTTTTTAAAACATTGAACGCTTATAAAATTGAAAGTATTCGTCATTATATGTATATCTGTTCGCACTTTTCTTTTAACTTCATTTTATGAGGAACTCAAGCCATATCTACATGTATTTGAGAGATTTAAAACTGATCATATGAAGTGAAACTAGAAAATAAGAATGATAAATGATTGAGAAAGAAAATCATCTTTAATTAAACCTTCAATTAATGCTTTTGGTCACAAAAGGTTCTTCCCGTGTTAACTTTTTTTTATCTTGAGTGAACATGTAGATTTCACTCTAATAAGACAAGGATAGAAATTCACATTACCTGAATTGAGTTCCCTAACCAATGATGACATGGCATTTGTAACAGAGTCTGCAGCCACTAAGAGGTCATTCCTTAGACTCCTTGAGCCAGTTGTTCCTCCAGTCTGCTCCCCATTCCTCACTGTGTCTGTGGTGGTGGCCGCTCTCGACTGCTGCGTGGAAGAGCCTGGCGTGAGAGGCTGGTTGGGTCTGGGGCTGTGGTTGGGACTGTTCCTTGGTGAGCCATGGTTCTGAAATAAGACGGAGAGAGAGAGGAAAAGAAACCCATAAAATTGCAACTCTCTATAGAAATAAAAGAGAAAATAAGCATAATCTATGCAATTGTACATTCATGTTAGAGTAGATTTGTGACTAACCAACTTTCGGGGTGTTGTGATCAGTTGCAAATAACCTGCAAACCAGTTACGAATTGAAAGAAATTAGAATTTCTATTCGCACATGGTTGGCATATTTCATGTATGAATCAATAATTTTTATTGATGTATGTTGATCAACAGCAACTTGCAGTCGATTGCAACTTTCATGAGATAATCTAGCTTCACCATAAGCTCTCTACGCCTCTTGCACCTTCTTAACCCTATTTTAACTGGGCTTTTTCAAACCAATTTATACCTGTTGGAATAGGGTTAAAGATAGGGAATAGTATTTCATTTTTACCTTGAGTACACTGTCGTTTCATAAGCCCTTCAAGCGGCACCATAAGTTCTCTCCTACTATCCTGCAAAGCTGCCATTCTTAGCTCGAGTTCATCTTTAGGCTGTCTCAGCAGCTATACTTTTTTCTGTAGCAAAGGAAGCCCTATCTGACTTTTATTTTTTTTAAGGGAGAGATGTAATTTATTCTATTTACCTTGAGTAATTTCATAAGACCTTCTAGCTGCACCATCAACTCTCTCCTACTCTCCTGCAAAGCTGCCATTCTGAGCTCGAGTTCATCTTTACGCTGTCTCAGTAGTCGTAGCTCCGCCAGAAGAGTTGGGTTACGTTGAGAGTGCGATGACCTTACGGCCTCGTCGTGCTCCTGTCGTAATCGCTGGATCTCACGCATGATCTCCCTGCAGAAGCAATTGGAAAATAAGAAATTACAGGTCATGAAGTAATGTCGCAATCGTAATCTCCAATAAAGGGAGGGGTAAAAGTGGCGGTTTATAAAACATGAACAGTATGTACACAACACGAAGAAACAAATACACAACATATAATTGGATGAATGTAGTTATGTATGACAACTGCCTCAATCTCATAGTAGATCAAACTTGCTGTCATCAAGTAATCAAAAACTCTACCACTCTTTACTACTTCTACTCTGGTCAGGATTATGTTTCATACAGTTCTGCACGACTTTACACAAGACTGGTAACCCTTTGTTGCTCTCAAAGATGACACCTATCACTGGGTTACTCTCAAGAAAGGGTAACAAGTCATGTCTATAGCTTTATGTACAAGTAGCTCTACGTACAGCTATGAAACACAATGCTGAACTTGGCATATAAAGAATTTATCTACCCAAAGCACCGCACATAATCAAATAGATGGGACTACTAACCTGTTTTTCGACTCTAGCTGCATGATGAGTTCTCTTTGTTCTCTGTTTGCATCCAAACCAGGTGGGAGTTCAGGGCCAGAATTCTACAATTTTAGAAAATAAAAGAGGATTGGTTAAAATGCAGTTAGTGTACATGATTATTGTCACAGATTTAACAAAGTGGCATCCAAACAGCGGACAACTAAATTTGGGTTCTTATGCTCCATACATTTGCAGAGTGCTCATAGACTAAAGTCGCAATCAATCACAAACCATCTGCAAATCAATTGCAAATTGAAAAGTACAGGCCAACACATACTACATGACTTTTGGTCGTATGACCCTAAGACCAATTTAACAGATACTGAAACATGCTATACAGTGTAATTTGTCGTCTTGCAGCAATTTACTTGATCTTCATCAAGTTTCAGGTATCAAGTACCTCGCCGTGAGACGACATATTATAGCGGGTTTCAGTATTTGTAAAATTGAACTTAAGGAAGTACGACTAGAAGTCGTGTAGTGTGTGGTGGCCTTTAGTTTTCCTTAGTGAACTATCTGCGCTTTTGCGCTGATACAGTGAATTTGATTGCCGCATATCGGAACTTTGTAACGCACCCTGGGCTTCATTGACTATGCAAACAAGCCTTAACCCACAAAACTCGTTGCAAGGAAACCAACCCCTAACCCCAAGGTACATGTAGCAACAAGCAAACTGACATTCTTTGGTATGACAACAAACTTCATAGCTTATGTTTGAATGTAATCACTATTTTGTTGGTTTCAGGCAAAAACTCACATCGGATCCAGTTCATTTACAAAAAAAAAGTGATGATAAGTGGCAAACATACACATAGAAAATTATGATGTGACAATACACTGTTTAATTAATGAACTTACTGGATTTGCAGTAGCGTTGGCAAGCCGTGCAGCATATCTCGCTATCAATCTGTGTTCATCATCTAACCTTGCACTATCAAGACTGTTGTTCATCCTATACAAAACAAATGTTTTCATATTAGTCCATTCAATCAGGAATATTTTTGCAACATATTCAATCACCCTTCTTCAAAATGGCAAAACTAGCATATTTAATCAACCTGTGCTCATCATCTAACCTTGCACTATCAAGACTGTTGTTCATGCTCTGCAAGAAAAGTAAATTAATGTTAACTCATTCTGGAAAGGAATTATTTCGCAGCATAGACAATCAACATTCTTCAAAGTAGCAAAACAAGCATTTTTAATAAATCTGTGTTCATCATCTAACCTTGCACTATCAAAACTGTTGTTCATCCTATCGGATCCAAGACAAATACATTCATATTCAGGAAAAAAATTATTTCGTAGCAGAGTCAATCAACATTCTTCAAATAAGTAACATTTTTGTTTTTCTGTTTCTGTTTTGACATTCAATCGCTGGAAATATGTGTAGTTTTGTAACATGAGCAGGAAATTCCTACGTTTACAATTGCTTAACCTATTGACTACTGGAACCTAGTGGTCCTTACACAAAGTCTTTGGAAATTGCAGAATTCAGTAGCATATTGGGTTATTGGGTTAACATATTCCCTCTACAGAATTTCTGGTTTGACAGGATTTTTTTTTTTACTTCTCTCCTGTACATTGATGTGTCACGTTCTATTCATCATCAAGATTTGTCGCAGAGACAATTTAGACACTTTGTCAGCGCTGACAAATTTCTTGATTGTGATTGGATGAAAAGCGCTATCGCTGACAGTTGCTATGGGAACTGTCGCAAAATGACTCCTTAATGCTGCGAAAAATCTTGANTAGTCGTAGCTCCGCCAGAAGAGTTGGGTTACGTTGAGAGTGTGATGACCTCACAGCCTCGTCATGCTCCTGTCGTAATCGCTGGATCTCACGCATGATCTCCCTGCAGAAGCAATTGGAAAATAAGAAATTACAGGTCATGAAGTAATGTCGCAATCGTAATCTCCAATAAAGGGAGGGGTAAAAGTGGCGGTTTATAAAACATGAACAGTATGTACACAACACGAAGAAACAAATACACAACATATAATTGGATGAATGTAGTTATGTATGACAACTGCCTCAATCTCATAGTAGATCAAACTTGCTGTCATCAAGTAATCAAAAACTCTACCACTCTTTACTACTTCTACTCTGGTCAGGATTATGTTTCATACAGTTCTGCACGACTTTACACAAGACTGGTAACCCTTTGTTGCTCTCAAAGATGACACCTATCACTGGGTTACTCTCAAGAAAGGGTAACAAGTCATGTCTATAGCTTTATGTACAAGTAGCTCTACGTACAGCTATGAAACACAATGCTGAACTTGGCATATAAAGAATTTATCTACCCAAAGCACCGCACATAATCAAATAGATGGGACTACTAACCTGTTTTTCGACTCTAGCTGCATGATGAGTTCTCTTTGTTCTCTGTTTGCATCCAAACCAGGTGGGAGTTCAGGGCCAGAATTCTACAATTTTAGAAAATAAAAGAGGATTGGTTAAAATGCAGTTAGTGTACATGATTATTGTCACAGATTTAACAAAGTGGCATCCAAACAGCGGACAACTAAATTTGGGTTCTTATGCTCCATACATTTGCAGAGTGCTCATAGACTAAAGTCGCAATCAATCACAAACCATCTGCAAATCAATTGCAAATTGAAAAGTACAGGCCAACACATACTACATGACTTTTGGTCGTATGACCCTAAGACCAATTTAACAGATACTGAAACATGCTATACAGTGTAATTTGTCGTCTTGCAGCAATTTACTTGATCTTCATCAAGTTTCAGGTATCAAGTACCTCGCCGTGAGACGACATATTATAGCGGGTTTCAGTATTTGTAAAATTGAACTTAAGGAAGTACGACTAGAAGTCGTGTAGTGTGTGGTGGCCTTTAGTTTTCCTTAGTGAACTATCTGCGCTTTTGCGCTGATACAGTGAATTTGATTGCCGCATATCGGAACTTTGTAACGCACCCTGGGCTTCATTGACTATGCAAACAAGCCTTAACCCACAAAACTCGTTGCAAGGAAACCAACCCCTAACCCCAAGGTACATGTAGCAACAAGCAAACTGACATTCTTTGGTATGACAACAAACTTCATAGCTTATGTTTGAATGTAATCACTATTTTGTTGGTTTCAGGCAAAAACTCACATCGGATCCAGTTCATTTACAAAAAAAAAGTGATGATAAGTGGCAAACATACACATAGAAAATTATGATGTGACAATACACTGTTTAATTAATGAACTTACTGGATTTGCAGTAGCGTTGGCAAGCCGTGCAGCATATCTCGCTATCAATCTGTGTTCATCATCTAACCTTGCACTATCAAGACTGTTGTTCATCCTATACAAAACAAATGTTTTCATATTAGTCCATTCAATCAGGAATATTTTTGCAACATATTCAATCACCCTTCTTCAAAATGGCAAAACTAGCATATTTAATCAACCTGTGCTCATCATCTAACCTTGCACTATCAAGACTGTTGTTCATGCTCTGCAAGAAAAGTAAATTAATGTTAACTCATTCTGGAAAGGAATTATTTCGCAGCATAGACAATCAACATTCTTCAAAGTAGCAAAACAAGCATTTTTAATAAATCTGTGTTCATCATCTAACCTTGCACTATCAAAACTGTTGTTCATCCTATCGGATCCAAGACAAATACATTCATATTCAGGAAAAAAATTATTTCGTAGCAGAGTCAATCAACATTCTTCAAATAAGTAACATTTTTGTTTTTCTGTTTCTGTTTTGACATTCAATCGCTGGAAATATGTGTAGTTTTGTAACATGAACAAGAAAATCCAGCATCTACAATTGCTTAACCCATTGACTACTGGAACAATGGTCATTTGGTTTGCTCATTTTTTTTATTCACAAAAATCCTGCATCAAATAACAATTACTTTCACAATCTCAATGACCAGACATTTTGTGATTTTCACATTTATACTTGTATATCTTTTATCTTATCTGACAAAGGAGACAGGAGTCTCAGAAAATTTGAGACAATTTTGAATCATATATTAAGTTAGCCAAAATTAATGACCAGCATCGTTCTTTTGAGTTTTTCATTTGCCTACACGTGAACTATGATATATATAAGTTTTACATATTTTGGAAATCTCATACAGTAAAAAGTACCAGAGTAAAAAGGAATGTGAACAAAACATACAAAATAATTAAAAACAGGCTCAAATTCATCATTATTTACACTAATCTAATTCTCAGACCTTCCCAATCTTTCCAGAACTTACTTTTTGAAATCTTCTTCTGTGCGTAATATCTTAGTACTGTCTGGACTGTCGTAGGTTAGTATGGTGATGGGAGATGGTGGCCTGTAGATAAAACAAAATAAAATGGACATTTAAGCAATATGTTTAAGCTCATGTGGAATATAATTTGTATTTTACTTACACAATGTGAGAGGGGTCAAGAGGTCTTTCTGGTTCTTCAGGGTAGTGTGGTTCAATATGGCACACTCAAACATGGGATAGTTGAAACTATTGACTATCACATGACTGTGCTTGACCAATCAGATCTATTGGACATCAGAGGGAATCACATGTGATTAACATTTGGCCAATAGTAGGCCTGAATTCTCAGTATATAGCATATAATTTGTATTATACTTACCCAATGTGAGAGAGGTCAAAAAGTCTTTCTGGTTCTTTGGGGTAGTGTGGTTCAATATGGCACACTCAAACAAAGGATACTTAAAACTATTGACTGTCACACGACTGTGCTTGACCAATCAAATTCATTGAACATCAGAGGGAATCACATGTGATTAAATTTTGGCCAATAGAAGGCCTGAATTCTAAGGATATGGTATATAATTTGTATTATACTTACACAATGTGAGAGAGGTCGAGAGGTCTTTCTGGTTCTTCTGGGTAGTGTGGAACTCTGGGTTGTTTTAACGGTGATTTGAATGGTTTCTTCAAAGCTTTGCCCATCTTTTTCGCTGGTGATTTCTACAAAAGAACACATTTGAAATGTAATAATTAGATCTCATTTATATCTAGAAATCAATATTCAGGAACATCATTACTAAAGCACAAAGAAAATACAGAACATACATTGCATCTTTAAGACTATTATATTCAGAAAAACAAAAATGCCTACTAGGGGGATGTTTCACCAAAATACAAAAGACTTTACGTATGACTGGTATCAGTTTTTGTGCTGAATGATCGAGAATTGTATGTGTATTAGACTCGTTAACATACTCTACTCTATCTTATAGTCATTCCTAACTTTCAGAACGATTTGATAAAACACTGCCCAGAAAAAGTTTTTATCTGGGTTGGAGGCATTAAATTGCTAGTGAATTTTTGGCAAGAGGAAATGATGGTTATGATTGGAATTTGAATCCACAATCTTCTGACTACAAAATGCAATCCATTACCACTGGACCATTATGCAATTGTTATTGTCATTCTCTGTATAAAAAAAATAATCCCAGAATACAATCTGGGAATTAAAATAACTGTGACTGAATTTAAAGTCCAAGTCTAGAGATAGACACTCTAGTTGCCAAAGCACATTTCTAATATTGAAGTGTTTAATGTTCAAGCCCTAACTCTATGTACGCAATAACTACCGGTACATGGTGGTGATACAGACAGAGATAAAGCGAAAGCTGTCATTGTTTACCTGTACATAAGACGAGTACTCTTTCATTTCATGGTCTGTCGAGTGGTTTCCGGATGTGTAGCCTCTCCAGAAGCAGTTCTGACACAACTGATAATTTGAACAGCGCTGGCATTTATATCTGAAGCCCATCATACTATCACTGTGACAATGACTGCATTCGACTGGATGAAACACTGAAGAGAAAGCAAAGAAATGGTACGTGATTGTATTCTGATTGCATTCTGATTGCATTCTGATTGCAATCATTCATGTATGAATGTATTCTAATGGATTCTAATGGATGAAATGCTGCATTGAGAATGATAGAAACAGAATTTGAGTGCATTTTTTTAGGATGAAACACTTGAAAGGGAGAAAGGAAAGTTCTGTATATGACAACATTCTAATGAATGACAAAACAAATATAAAAAAGGAAAGAGTAGCTGAAAAAACTTGATGAATAAGGGAGAGGAGTGATAAGCAGTTTATTTGATTTAGAAATTAAAGAAAAGTAAATAATAGTATTTTAACAATAGTGCATTTCATGTGAAAACTGATACTTAGAGGGCACGAAGAACAAATAAATTACTTAAAAATTACGTTGACATTCATATCTCTAAATATATTTTGATCTTTAGACTTGAATGAAACTTTCAAAAGATATTAAAGAAGGTAATGTTAAGATATTTCATAGGGTCAGTCATCAGATGAAAAAAGTAATAAAATTTGTTTAATCATCCTGGAAATATTTAATAGTAACATTACCATTTTCCACATTGGCCATTCTGTGCATGAGTGAGAGCCACATCAAACACTGAGGTGCTGGGTCCGCTAACACCGTGTCGAGAAAATCATTCAGTGTTACCCGTCTATTCACACTCTGTAGAGAGAAAGAGGAGGAGAAAAATAAATGCCTTATTAATTGTGATTATCATCATCATCATCATTACCACCACTATCACCACGACAATCGTCATTATCAATGTCATCACCATCATCATTAGAATTATAATCACCAACCATCAACACCACAACAGTCATCATCATCATCATCATCATCACCACGACCACTACCACCATCACAGTCATCAACATCATCATCATCATCATCATCATCATCATCATCATTCCCAGCAATACCACCCCACCACCACCACTATCATCATCATTATTATCATCATAATCACCACCATCAACATCATCATCAGCAGCAGCATCATCAGCAGCAGCATCATCAGCATCACCATCACCATCATCATCATCATCATCATCACCACCATTATCATCATCATCATCATCATCATCATCACCCTCATCACCATTATCATCATCATCATCGTCTTTGTCTTCGTCTTCGTCTTCGTCTTCCTCTTCATCTTCATCATCATCATCATCATCAGCATCAGCATCAGCATCAGCATCAGCATCAGCATCATCATCATCATCATCATCATCATCATCGTCATCATCACCACCATCATCATCATCATCATCATCATCATCATCATCATCATCATCATCATCATCATCGTCATCATCACCATCATCATCATCATCACCAACATCATCATAATCATCATCACTACTACCACAACAATCATCAATATCATTGTCGTCATCATCAACAATCATCATAATCCTCTTTTGTAGACTTACCGGTCCTTGTCCAAAGCAAGCCTTAGCAGTGTTTTCATCATAACCAAACGATGGACCTTCAAACACTGCTGTGGGAAGCTGAAGAACTAACTTGAGATACTCATCAAACTTGGAATGTATCAAAATACCATTGCCATCAGAGATCTGAGAAAATATGTCTGGAAAGAGAAAACAAAGTGAACCAATTCAGCATGNAATTGTAGCAAAATAACTGAATATGTTCATCTTAGCAGGGTGTTATTTTTGTGTTTTGAAATATCACTGTACACAAATCTATGGGCATTATGATGAGTGAAAATTGTATGAATATGTGGTCGCAAAACTAGCGAAAATAAAACCCAGGCAAACATTTCAGCTTATACAGCATCATGACAAAAGTACAGAGACCTCATTATTTAGAAACATATAATAGTTTAATATGAGTTTCGAGAAGAAAGATAGCATTATGGCCTTGGCATTTCCATTTGGTGTACACATAATTATTGCTCTACATGAACTCTGAGAGAAAAGCATGAAAAACATCTTTTTACATTTAATATTACATTATCAATTTTAAGAACCACTCAGATTTAACCTTGGCATTCTAGTACTGTAAAAAAGACCAAGAAAAAGACAATCGACTTCCTTTGCGTCAAAAAGCAAAGCGATTCTGCAATTGTCTTCCATTCTCTCCCTTTCTCCCTTTAATGTTGAAATATTTCAGTGTTACAAAAATCCTTATTGTAAATTATACATCACTATTTCATGAGGCTGTGTGTCTCTTGTCTATTTGCTCTTTCTAAATTCAATTACTCCTATTTTCTTTTTTTGTGTCTGGAATATTTCTTCATTGACATTTATCATTCTCTTTCATAAACCTGATTTTTCTTCTCTTCCCCTCTCTCTATCTTTCTTTTCCTAACTCCCTACTTAACACTCTCATTTTAGCATGCAACCTATCAGATATGTGGATCAAAAGCTTTTCACATTTTCACATCAATCATTACAATTGTACTACCTCCTCCTAGGTAACATTTGTAAAACCACAGATTCTCGTTAGAGAAGATTTACATAAAAGTAATGCCTAGATGGATAACAAAAAATTGTCCAAGTATAAATAGGCATTGAATTTATGTTTCTAATTATTCACCAATGTCATCAATCAGTCAAAATAGATCTATGAAAACAATTTCAGTTACGCTCTTTCACATTTTCATATCAGTCTTTTCACATTATACACTTCCTTCTAGGTAACAATTGCAGAACCACAGATTCTGTAGGGCTTAATGCTAAAATCTACATCTGTAACCAAGAGCATATTAATATAAGGAAAAGAATTATATACCCTTCTCCTCATAATGCTAATAAAACATCATGAAAAAAATGTTAAATGATTTATTTCTACAGTAAATTTGCCCTGTTCTTTCTGTACCCCTATTTATAATAATAATAATAGATGCAATTTATAATGTGCCGAATCCATCCCGCTGGATGCTCGAGGCGCATTAAAGAATAGTAGAGGAAAGTTGGAGGAAAGGTTGAAGGTAGAAAGGTAGATAGGTAGAAAGAATGCTGCTTGAGTTGGAGTTATGTGTATAACTCTTTTATTCTCTCCATTTATCACTCTTTACACACTACATATCTCCATCTTTAAACCCATGTATCTTTTCACATAATACCGTCAGTGTATCTGTTCCTCCTCTCCCTCTCTGCCACCCCCACCATCATCCCCTTACCCCTCCCTCTCTTCCTCTCCAACCTTCTCACTCCAATTTTATTTTCACACACTTCCAAAGTAAATCTGTCAACCCTATTATTTCTATAACTCATACTTACATCTCAGCTTATCTGACAGCTTTCCAGCGCACAACGTAGACAGCGCCACCTTGAGGGCAAACACGGTCATCTTGCCTGTGGCTCCGCTGTATTGACCAAAGGAAGGAGGAAAATAAATGTGAAAACTAGAACACGGCATCCATCAATATTTCAGAGATCTCGGTCAAAGTGTCTCCTACGCATAATTGCTCAGGGCGTACATGTAGGGAGGTTGAGGCTTCATTAGTACATATATATATGTGCTAGTATACTACTGGAAAGTCGTACAAATGTGCACCATTCTTCTACAGTACAATATCTACATGTACACAGGCTAATACATAAGCCCCCTTGACCAAACAACAGTGACCTGTATTCAAATCTAACTATCAGACAAGTACATGAAGCTGACACTTGCAAGGTGAGGCAAGAAAGTTCAATGTTTTCATGCCAAAGGTACATTCTTGGGCATTACAAAAATGTAGGTATATATTGAGATACATTATGTACATGTACTTCTCTGCGAGCAGTTTATCTTAAATTGTTTAAAAAATCCCCCCTTTTCAATGCTTAACGTAAAAGGAAAAGTTTTTTTTCGTTTATATACACTGCACAAACACATTTATTGATTAATCCTTATTGCAGACTAGCATTTATGGAGCAAAAGGGATTCCTGAAAACAATAAGTTCGAATGAGCTTTATTGACAAGAAGTGCATGACATACGCTATCACATGTGACCAAAAGCCACGTGTTATGAGATATGCCGTACAGTAATTTATGAATACCACTTTTCAATCATTATCATTAAAATATTCAAAACTTTATTATTTATTTTATTTTTTATTTATTGATCAATATTTTAGCAGGATGCCCTCTCAACAAGATGTTGGTATCACGAGGGGTCCTGCATGATAAAAAGTACATGAACATATACAGTAACAAGACTCAACAGTGTATATTATATATTAATAAAACTTAAAACAACTATTTACACTAATAGCAACACGATATAAACCATCTCCGAAAGATCAAGTCGATTGCAATGGTCGTTTGTAATGCTGTTGAAATCGGAACGGCCTTTCTCTGCCTCCGCTCGACTCAATTCCCGCAGAAACAGCCCATATCGTGTTTAAGAAATACATTACTGCATGAGCATATACAGTAGCAAAACTCGGCACTGTGTATTATATAGTAATAAAAACTTAAACATAACTATTTACACTAATAGCAACACGATATAAACCATCTCCGAAAGATTATATTATTGATTGTCTGATTTAATTCAAAGTTGTTTTTATCTGCTTGTCTGATTCCTCTGCTTTTAATTAAAGCAATATTTTTCTGGCACAGACTAAGAGGGTGTTGTTCAAAAGTTGCAATTGATTGCAAGTTGCAGTTGATCGGAACGTGGCAATCAAAATCACTGTTTCATGCTAATTGCGCATACTTTGCACGAATGAAAATGCCCGTTGCAATTTGCAAAGTTGCAGTTGATTTGCAATTGATTTTGAACAACACCCCCTAAGTCCTAATTAGTAGGTAGCTATAATATCATGACTGGTCCAGACTTACTCATCATACGCCGTCTGAAGGAAGTTACAGAGCAAGCTCAGGAACTGGTCAACGTTGATCTGATGAACGGCTGGTAATCTCTTGTTGAGCTGGTAGTAGATGCTGGAGAGAATCGTCTCAACACGACTCATGGAAAGCTCGTCAGAGAGGCTCATTGTGTTCAGACCGTTCTCTCTGAACGCTTCTATCATGTTCCAGATGTCAACTAGGTGCACTGTGTGAACACAAAAAACAATACATGATGAGAAATTAATTTCATTGAGCTGGTAGTAGATGCTGGACAGAATAGTCTCAACACGACTCATGGAAAGCTCGTCAGAGAGGCTCATTGTGTTCAGACCGTTCTCTTGTTCAGACCGTTCTCTCTGAACGTTTCTATCATGTTCCAGGTGTAGACAAGATGCACTGTGTGAACACAACAAAACAGTAAAGATGAATGACTAAATAAATTTTATTGATCTCATAATAGATGTACTGGATAGGATCGTCCCAACACGACTCATGGATAACTCGTCAGAGAGGCTCATTGTGTTCAGACCGTTCTCTCTGAACGCTTCTGCCATGTTCCAGATGTCAACAAGGTGCACTGTGTGAACACAACAAAACAGTAAAACAGTACATGAGAAATAAATTTTATTGAGTTTGTAGTGGATGCTGGAAAAAAATGGTTTCTTCACAACTCATGGATACATGTAGCTCGTCGGAGAGGCTCATTGTGTTCAGACCGTTCTCTCTGAACGCTTCTATCATGTTCCAGGTGTCGACTAGCTGCACTGTGTGAACACAACAGTGCATATGGATGGAAAATATATCTAATCGAATTAGTAGTAGCTGGATAGGATGTTCTCCATGTTACTTGTTGCCATTTTATCTGAGTAAGACGATAGTGTTCCGGCCATTCTCTATGAATGCTATAGAGATGCGTAGAGAATGACCTGAACACTATCATGTTCTACATGTAAATATCTACAAGATGCACTGTGTGATGCACAACAAAGCAGTGGATATGGATGGAAAATCAATTTTATTGAGCTTGCAGCAGATATACAGGAAGATGTGGATATATTGTCAACAAACAAATCTTATTTTTTTTGGAAATATATGAATAAGGTCTGATACATTTAACAAATCAAATCAAATCAAACAGGTACAATTTCTGAGTTAACAAATCAAATCAAATCAAACAGGTCCTGGGTGCCTCAACTCCTCCTCCTCACTAAAAAAATCCTTCCCTTTCCCTTTAATAAAGGAAAATATTTTACAAGCGGCTATGGGCAGTTCATTAAACCTTGCCCATCCACACAATATTGGGATATTTTTGAGAGCTAAAGAAGCCTAAGATGATGAATCTTATTTCCCCAAATACGAACAGGGCTTAGATGCCCACATCAGTGTCTTAATAATGTGGAGGGGCAAGGTTTACTTTACTACCCATACCCGCTTGCAAACTGTGTTTTGTTTGAATAGGACCTAATTCTTTTTATTTTATTTATTTATTTTTTTTTTTT
>BQKZ01005846.1:16853-37989 GCA_036244855.1 Temnopleurus reevesii | reverse complement strand
CCTTAGTCAACAGATGGATAAGGGACTTGATGAACTCATGGATGGAGACATTCTAGTATTCCAAAGGTAAGAATATCAAACTAGTCACAGATTAGTCTAGATGTTAGGGAGGTTCACAAGACCTTAGTCAACAGATGGATAAGGGACTTGATGAACTCATGGATGGAGACATTCTAGTATTCCAAAGGTAAGAATATCAAACTAGTCACAGATGGGTCTGCAGCGTAGGAAGATCCACAAGGTCATAGTTAAACAGATGGACAAGGGTCAAGGTTAGCTCATGGATCGCGACATTTTAGTATCCCCAAAGGAAACTCATTAATAAGGTACTCTTTACCCTAATTCACCCAAGATATTAGCCAATGCATGTTTATCGGGCTTAATGATGATTATTAAATGATCATATTCTAATATTGAATAGGTTCGAAACATCATAAGAGTCACTATTTGGTAAAAATGTAGGAAGATACACTTGACATTGGTCGTGGTCAGCATAAACAAAATACATGCAGTAGTCTAGTCCTCTGCACAGTAGAAAAAGCCCTGTGAGCCAAATATTCCCCACAAAATATAGTATGGGTGCTTGCCAGGAGTGAAATATAGAAAGATCCTTTCTAAATTAAATAGTATATTTTACCCTGGTCTTGATATATAAATATGAGAAGATTATGATCAATGAAGGAATTGAACCAGCCATTGTATGAATTCTGCTCCTGTTTCATGGATGATTTTAACTTTTCAATTGTTAGTGAACGTCTTTCAAAGCCTTGGAATCTGCTACAATATTTTGTAGTACCCCAAATCTTAGTGCAACGAGTTCTCACTGTTTTGTTCTAGGGA
This sequence comes from Temnopleurus reevesii, assembly GCA_036244855.1. Lineage (NCBI taxonomy): Eukaryota > Metazoa > Echinodermata > Echinoidea > Temnopleuroida > Temnopleuridae > Temnopleurus > Temnopleurus reevesii. The sequence continues at coordinate 37,149 of BQKZ01005846.1, read as the reverse complement.
CGACCCTGACAAGATGCAATATGACTTACCTACGGCGAGAGACTACTTCCGTGATCTGTTCTGTAGAGAGGAGGTGACGTTCTGTGACAAGACCAATGTACGGGATCCAGGCTTTACTCTAGTCTTATCCAACAAGATGAACTACTTCCAGTTTGCCAAGGCTGTAGCTCTTCATCTAGACACTGATATGATGTTACTACAGTTCTTCAAGAGTCAAGGGTGAGCACATATTTATTGAAAAAAAAGTGTCACATTGTTTTACACAACATTGAAATTGTGTAATGTCTAATATGAATCACCAGAATTTTGAAAGCTGGTTGGAAATTTGGAAATTTATTCATTCAAACTTCATCGACATAAACAGTCAACATTCTTTTCATATTACATTCTGTTCATATACGTTGTATTATGTTAAGCAAATTATACAAAACTAGCAGATCTGCCCGTTTGTGTAGTTTTGCCTTCCTAATAACTTTGGGGGAAAAAAGATAGTGATAAGTATGACATGAATGAAATATTTTTGCAGGCCCCATTCTGCTGAGACCGGCTTCCAAGGTGAAGACCCTATTATTCTGTTCTCCCCCTCTATCTCTCTCTTTCTCTCTCTCTCTTTCTTTATCCCCCTTCCCCCCCCCCCACACACACAACCTGGCCATCATCGGTCTCCCGAAACATGCTTCACGTTCAAGCAGAAAATGAATGCGAACCCACATACCGCAGACATATGGCAGACAATACCACCAATCGCTCCTCTCGTTCCGGGCCGTCGCTCCGGCGAGCGAAAGCATGGCGTATACTGCTCACACACTCTATGGGTCACACTGTACCCGTGTATAACCTCGTGTTCGCTGACGCCTCAGTTAAAGAGAATTGCGTACACGTAGTTGATATTCAGGGTGCAGCGAATGAAAGTTACAAATTGTGAAATATGAAATCATAATTAGGCATCGACAGTAATTGTTAATAGTCTAAGGTTTCTTTCTGTTATCTAAAACGGGGAAAAGAGAAATTTGGAGACGATTGGTGTAATAGGTTGAGAGAAATACGCAGCCAAACAAACAAACAACCAAACATCAAACAAATTTACACACAAGATTAGGCGAATTATATAGTAGTAAGCATAGATTATACAGAAAGAATTGATTGTTTAATTTTATTGCTCTCCCACCATAAGGTGGTGCCGGAGGCATTATTCTAAATATATTAGTGCCTTGATCTAAATGTTTTTCAATTGCTCATTCACAAACTTTAGACACAATGCTGCATAGCATTTTTTAACTGCTTAATTGAATGAAAGATAGATTGAAAGATTGATTGAGATAGTAATTCATTTATTGATCTGTTAATTTATTTACCTATTTACTGATTGGTGGATAGGTTCATCGAATGATAGATTGATCAATTTATTGTTCATTGATTGTTGATGGATTGGTTGCTTGATAGATGATTGATTTTGATTGTTCATGTTTGTATCAGTCACAGAGATGGGCCTGGCCATCCATTACGCTGCACGTTTGAAGGTTCATTACGAGATCTACTGCCACCCACCAAGTCTAGACAACCTAGGAAACTCTACTATCAACTGGTATGTCAACCATCTCTTTATTATATTTTTATATCTTTTTATTATTTTTTTTTAATGATATTGTCACATGACAATAGGTCACCTGATGGGGGGTCACATGATAAGGGATTGCTTGATAACAAGGATGTGAGTGAAATGATCTGAAGGATTACTTTTTAGGTTATTCCTTTATCCTTTTATATGTCTTTAATATTCAGTCACTTGGTCTAAGCAACAGTAGAAAAATTTTTGTAGAGTATCATCAGGTTATATTCTCACTGATATCATGAGATAAGTTTTTAGATTTTGTTGTAATTAAACATTGTCAAAGCTTAATTTAATGTAATTTATTCCTAAGGACTTTCGCAGAAATCAATCTTGTCTTTTTCTTGCGCAGTTGAAAGTTGCATAATCATGGTCATGAAAGGTCGCTGCTCTGCGCTTCAAAACTTGTCGCATTCCAAATGCACAGGAGTTTAAATGATGACAAATCTGCAGAACCTTTGTCAGGCTGGATGTGATCCCTGCGCTAGATTGAGCTGCTAGCAGAGCGATATATTACACTGCGCATGCTGTATTTCATTGTACTTGGCAAAGAACATGGAAGTAAAGGAGGGAAATTACATTACTCTCGCCGGGGACTATTCCAAGCCCCCGGATTGTTTACAGTTCAGGGTAGGAATGTCACTATGCTTGCGTAACTCTGCCTAACGATTTGGTCAGTAGCTTTGAAACTTATGGTGTGTGTGACAGAGTTGTCATTTTTCTTTTCTAAGCAATCCCTTAAGAATGTCCTCTGGTATCAAAGACTTACACATTCCCACCTCCCTGGTTGTTGCATGCACATTCTCTGGAATATAATTACTCCTTAAATTGTGGCCAGTTATGAGTGAGTCTAATTTAACTGGCAGCTACTTGCTCCACCCCTCTTTATATGGTAACAAGGATGTACACGTTCACAAGTGCCATCTCATGACCACGATTATGCTTCTTTTAGTATCGTGTTAGATGAACTGGGCGGTTATTCACCAAGATAAGAAAAACTTTAAGAACAACTTCACGCATGATTGATACCAGATCTTGTGCTGAATGATTGAGAATCTTATGCATATTACGCTTGTTAACATACTCCAGTCTTTCTTCAAGTCATGCGTAACTTTAAGAACAACTTGGTGAAACACCGCCCTGGAGAGTCATAATCAGTTAAAGGGGGATGTTACTATAAAGTTGCTATAGATTGCAAATCAACTGCAAATCAGTTGCAAATTGTAACGCACATTTTCATTCGCGCCTAGAATGCGTTGTAAGATGACAAGCATGATGCTGATTTTCATGGCGTGTTCTGATCTACTGCAACTTGCGAGCAATGGCAACTCTGAACAACATCACAAGTATATATATATATGGTTTGCAGGATTGTCTTGATGAATTGTGATTATTTTTTTTTCTCTCTTCCAGTTAAATATCAGGATAGATGAACTAGAAAACAAAAGACAGTTCAAGTGTATATGGGTTACAGACAAACTCAAGGAGATGGTACGTATTAGTTGTACTCTTCCAAACTCTAGCAGCTTGTAATTCCTCATAGTTGTGAAATCACTACATTGCATTAGCAGAAACCCTTGAACTAACATAAATCCTTATGCTATAAGGTCCAAACTACCATTGAATCATGTCAATTAGATAATCCTCTGCTATATTTAGAGTGATGAGTAGTAACCAAAGTCAGCAATGGACTCATACTATTTTCAATGTTGACCATTCTTAGTCAATTATTGGTTATAGTTTGTTATTGAAAATACTTTTTATTTTCCAAAATAGATTACTCTGAAGGCCTTTTAACAATTAGATATGACAAATGACTGATTTCTAAAAACTTTAATGATTTGAAAAGAAGATAAAGGGGCCATTGTTCCAAAGTTTTTATTTCTAACAAACTGAAGTAAGGGTTGCTTTTACAAATAGTATTTTGTAAGTAATGTCAGTATTGGAAAAATATCACAAATGCTTAATTTTTTGCCTACTCCATTGTAAGGTGGCGCTGGAGGCAATATTAAGCATTGCTATTGTTAACTCACCTCTTGTATTCAGATGAGATTTGCTTTGGGTAATTATAGCAACCCCTTATCTCTTGTTTGTTCCGTTTTTATATCATCATCCTATGTTTCTTCTGCCCTTTACAGGAGGTTGTGCTATACCCGAACAAGACAGACACAGTGAGAGACATGTTAGAAGAAGCTAAGAAGCATGTACAGCTATCAGAGAATGGCACTGGCAAACTTAGGCAAGTTTTACTTCTATCTCATTTATTCAAAGTTGGGGATCATCAAATGGTAAACTTTGGCAGAACTCGTATAGATGAGTTCTTATGCGTCATTCAACATTTTGAAGCAGTATTCTGTTATGATTACATTTCTACATATCTTTGAAGTTTCATAAATGAGAACAACAGGAAATGTTATTGCAAATACTGTTAGACTTAATTGATTTTTTTATTTTATTGTATTGATAGAAGCCTGAATTTAGGAAATGTATACAAGATATTCCAGGAGGCTTTGATAAGAATGGTGTAAAGTGATTGGAAATATGCAACCAAATCAATAAACTTGGAAATGCAAGTCTGTTCTCTGAAATGTATATATAAAAGCTTTCCAAAGTATTTTGTTGAGGTGTGATCAATTTTTTGTTATATGTATTCTTGTGCATAGGGGGCATTGGCCTTAGATGATTATGGGTTGAGATGTACATAAAATGAAGTAAATTACAAGGAAAGTATGGGTCTGATGCATATTGAGAAGTTGTCTTCTTTGTGAATTACTCATTTTTTGGTGATTATCTGGGATGATGTTGATTCATAATATGAAAATGAAATACTTTTGTTTGACCAACAGGTTATTAGATATCATCAGCAACAAGATCTTCCAGCAGTTTGCAGAAGACACACCCATAGAGAACCTAGCCTCGCAAGGCACCAAGATGTACAGATTAGAAGTAAGTCAGTCTATCTAGTTCATTTAATTCTTTAGAGAACCTAGCATTGCAAGGCACCAAGATGTACAGATTAGAAGTAAGTCAGTCTATCTAGTTCATTCAATTCTTTAGAGAACCTAGCATTGCAAGGCACCAAGATGTACAGATTAGAAGTAAGTCAGTCTATCTAGTTCATTTAATTCTTTAGAGAACCTAGCATTGCAAGGCACCAAGATGTACAGATTAGAAGTAAGTCAGTCTAATTGAAGAGAGTTGATCAGTTGTCTCACGATGTGCAAACATAGAAGGTTAGTAGAATGATGTTTCGGCTGCTGTGCCTTCATCAGACTATAATGAGCGTAAATCATGCTGTGCATGCCTAATATTGCCATAGGAGAGGGCTGGAGCAATTGTGGGAACGCTGTGATTGGTTGTTACCCTTGACCAATCAGCAGGCACGTCATTGTCTCCCGCCGTTGTGGTGGCAGGGAGCGCGCTATGCAGTGCGATCGGGAGGGCGCTATCATTCCTAAGGTTGTCCCCCACCACATCGGCAAGGAATGGGCAAGTGTGGTCTATCCTCATTATAGTCTGATGAAGGCTAGCAGTATACAGCAGCCAAAATGTCATTCTAACGTTCTACGTTTACGTAGCGTGAGACAACTGATCGACTCTCTTCAATTATTCTATATCACGATGAACCTCTTTCAAACAATAAGTCAGTCTATCTAGCATTTGAAGTTCATTAATTCTTAGGAAAGCATTATACATATGCATTTGGGCAAATAACACTGTAAGCAGAAGGAACAAAGTAAACAACCTCCATAGCTTGAATGAAACAAAAGAAATGTCCACCCCTCTCATTATGTGGAAAAATGTTGAACAAGAATCGCACCTAGTTGTGAAGCTATTGTGAGTGAAGTTGTTTACTTTGTCAAAGTCCTTTGTCCCTTCTGCGCACATTGTAAATGTATAGTATGTACTTGCTCTGTATTGTGAATGTCTTTTATCTCACTATTTTCCAGACATTGCCTTTCTCCAAGTTTCCATTGTTTTCTTGTATTTGTATTGTTGATCAAAATATTCATATCTTTTTTTCAATTAATTACAATATTCTGCAACTTTTCTGCAAAGTATCCTTTGAAAGCTCCTCCTTGTTGGTTAAATCAATCTACACAGCTGCTCTGTTTTTACAAGCGTATCATAAACAAAATCAAATTTCATGGGGCAGGTTAAACTAATCTAGATTGTCTGCTTTCTTCATCTTTGACAGGAAATTGCCCAAGACCAATACAAGCTTAGTGATGATGAGATGATAGTGTGTGTAGCTCACTTCCAGAAGGACCTCTATAACACATTTGGTACACCATTCTTTGTTAGGTTAAGAGAGGTAAGTGAAATCTTGGTTTGTATTCAACTGGCGAGATTTGATATAGCTCTATAGTAGGTCATTGTAATTCAAACCCCTGTTTATAAATGTGAATAGCCAGGAGCTGAATTGAATGTGCTACTTTAGGATTGTCATGAGAATACTGACTGTTGTGTTTAACTCACCTTTAGAACAATATTGTTTTATTACAAACATGAGGGGATAAAAAAGAGCCTTCATATGCATTATGATCACTTTTAATACATAAGTCTGAGTTCAAAGTTTCAAATTGGTTTGAGATTATGAAAACACTAGAGTTATGTACAGATATGCTGAATAAACTACAAATATGATTCTTTATTTCCACAGTCAATTTTACTTTGACGCACATGCAATATTTTCATTTAATATGGTGTCTGATATTACATGGGGAATTTTGACTAATTTTGAAAAACTTATTTTGTTTATTTTGACAGGGTGAAGCGTTCTCCAATGTGAAGGAGAGGATACGAGAGCAATTGGATGTCTCAGAGAAAGAGTTAGAAAAGGTATTTATATTGTGAATAGTATTCAATAGGAAAGGGCATTTGAGTCCCAACCTTTGGACTGAAAAGAGGGATGATACTGCCCTCCCCCCCCCCCCAAAAAAAAAGTAGAAATTATAATACCCACATAATTATATTGTGCAATTAAGAAAAATTAAAGTTAAAAAAAAAAACAGTTTTGAATCATCCAAAAGCATATTCTTCCTTCCACTGTCAGGAGTAAAAAAAAAAATAAATAAATAAATAAAAATTATATTCAGATTTAAAATGGTTCTTCGGGCCACCTCACTTTCGATCCAATAAAGTGAACTGAGCCAGACATTCTTATTGTTGAATGCGGCATAGACTCTCAACAAACCCTGATGCCATTCATTTTTTATTGGAAGTTTTGTTTTGGAGAAGACTTTTGCACCATGAGAATAGTCAATAGAATTCTCCATCCTCTTTCTCTTCTCTGATAAACTGTAGTCCTTGAATGCCATTTCAGAGACATTTTCAAAGTTATGTCTTTCCAAAGTCATACTTGGCCAGATTAGAAACAATCGTTCTTGAATTCCATCTTCATAATTACATCATCCTGTGATGTAACTATGAGCTATGAAGTACAGTGTAGAATGGTTACCTAAAAATAGATATTCTTATATATCCATTGATGAAAAATCTACATTCAGTTATCAAGACATGTCACAAAATGTTGATGATATATTTAATGAGACGATATTTGTGCTGCTATGTTTGTGTGAATGACATTATATCTTCCGTGGTGCAAGGTGTTTGATTAGGATGGTGGTGGTGGTAAGGATGACCAATGATTTGTATTACAGTTCTGTGTGCTATGAATCTGTTTTAGCCTCTCAGAAGATGTACTTGTACTTGTTTACTAAGCAAGCAGGTCACTTTGGTGAGATAATGTTCAAGTTGCCATAGTAAATAGATATCAGGGTGTTCCCAAATATAAATTAGAACAAGAAGTACAAATACCTGATTGAATGTTTTCCTTTTTAAATCTTATTTTTGTGTTTTTGTTTTCAGATCAAGTTTGCAATAGTTGTGATGGGTCGACAGACTTACATCGGGGAAGGTAACTTTGAAAAGTTAATTGGTCCATACATGAAATCAGTTTTGAATGCATTATTTTTACTCAACATCAGAGTAAAAGGAAACCTTTGTGGAATAAATTATAATTTTTGTAAGTGAATGAGAATAACTAACCTGTATTACATAGAAAGAAGAACAAGAATAAGTAACTTTTACTTGGGATACTAATTCGGGAATGAATTCAAAGCATGGCCATCGGTAATTGATTCATTTTCAGTGCAATAGTCTAACTCTTTACATTCTCTCTATGATGTACAATGTACATTTGAAATACCGTTCATAAATGACATGGTCATTTGGCAGGTGAAAATGTTTGATTTATTATGATAAAGCAGTTAAATGAGTGAATTCTATATTGAAGTATAAATGCATATATTTATTGACATAATCTATCCTCAATATCAATGATAATGCATTAATTTGATAGAGATAATTCATATTGAAGTGAAGATGAGATTTATGTTGAGGATATCACGATGCAACATATCTTCCAAACAATATGAATTTTACCCATGAATGGTTGCTGATAATTGTTGTTTTTTTGCCTCGTCACAGAACAAGAGTACACAGTACGACTGAAAGACTTCCAACCACAGGGCCATGCATGTGAGTATACCAAGGATTCCTAGTGGAGTAGCTTTACTGTATCTTTCATCATGATGTCATTTTATACATGACCATTAAGTATGACATTCTATCAACCAAATTGGCTACCTAGATGAACGAAACATATTATGATGTATTTTTTTATCATTACCAAATTATGGCTCTCTCAAAGTTCCAAACTATGAGCATTGCAACTGCACAAAATCAAACATGTTTTAATAGTTTCAAAACACCTGTGACAAGAAACAAAGTCAGAGCAAGGTGCAATTTAAAAATTAACAATATTACATGATTTTGTAAGATTATATGAGTAAGGCCAGCTCAAGTTGGTTGGAATATAGTTTTATTATATTGCTTTCATCCTCATTCCCTTGAGTGTTGTAAAAATGAAACATGGGGTATGCGCTATATATAAACTGAATTATTATTATTATTTCTTTGTTTATGGTGTTTACAGCTAATCCTCAGCCTCGGCCTTGGCTGGGGTTGGATCATGTCAACAAGAACAAGCGACCGCGATACAACTATGTGGAGAAACCAATCAAGATCTTGAACTGATGAACATAGACTCAAGCTGTGTTTCACAAAGCTGTGCTTTGAGTGACGGCTTGTCTTAGCCATGGATGGCCATATGCGCCATTAATCATGACTAGCCTTGGTAGCTACTGATACAATATCTGAATACATTTATAGAAAGGCATGATTCAATTACATGACTTGCCACCTTGGTACATTGCTAATGAAAACATCAATGTCTGTAAAATCACCCAAAATACATGGTGCATATGGCTGTTGAGTCTTAAGATAAGTCATCCGTCACTTGTGGCATGGCATCGTAAAACAGCCTCCCGGTCAAATATAACCACTGGAACACTGAGAGACTATAAGAATAAACACTGGGCATATACTGATGGAAATACACACATACATGGATGGATGGATGGATGGATGGATGGATGGATGGATGGATGGAGTGATGGGAGGGTTGGAGAATGGAAGAATATGTAACCAAAGAGATTTCACGCTGCCAATGGAGGGATGTAGACCTTGCAAGGAATGGGATTCTGCATCGATTCCCTGAAGCTTTTTGAAGCCATCTTGGGTTGCTCATCACATCATCAAGACTGCAACCCTGACCCACATACATTATTTCATGTTTGAAAGGTTTCAAAGATTTACTTTCACATCATCCATGATGAATATCCTCTCTTATCAGGTTGGGCTGTATGTGATGGCTTGGGCAAAAGGAGATTCCTGATCGGTGACTTATGATTGCCCAAGATGTCACATTTTTGTTTTTATTTTTAAAAATTATATAGAATCTCACCTACTTTGTGACCCAATTTGGGTCATAACTATGTAGGGTTTTACCAGCAGAATTGTTGGTTTACTTCTAAACATTTTAGATTATGTTGTAAGCATTGTGTAATAATTTATTTTAACAGGATCGAAATTGGTAATTTGAACATAAAGAAGATTTATATTGATGAATTCACATGAGGTGTCCCATGAAAAATTTACTTGAAATAGAAGTCTCACAGGCCAGTCTATGCACACCTTCAAAAGGCAAATCTTTATTAGCAATTAGATTAGTTTTATATTTGAAATCATTTCAAGCTCAATGAGAAACAATTAAAAACTATTTCTTGTTGAATAGAATATTACATTATGTTAAATCATACACATCCACTTTGCACAAATGTTATTACCCTAGATTTAGCCCTGCTGTTCTGTTGCCCAAGCATTGCAAGAAATAATCATTCACTTCACCTGGGTTGAGTAGAGATAATTAGATAATTAGATAATTTATATAGCGCAGATACTATATGGATATACTCTACTGCGCTGTAGAGCACAAAGTAGATAAATTTACCTAATGAAATAAATTACATGAACCCATGACCTAATTGGAACATGCCAGTCTCACCCACTAGACCAATACTATTAGTTACACCCTGCTTGTTCATGTAATACGGGAAATATCACCCTTCTGGTTCCATATTTCATGAGGCCACAGGCCGAATGTAATATGGAACCAGAACGGTAATATTTCCCGTATTACGTAAGAACAAGCAGGGTGCAACGATTTTATCTCATAAGGTGTAACGTGGTACTGGTGTGCGCTTGTATGCGCGTGGCCAATTGTTACACGCACTCTTAGATACGCGCGTTTTCAAGTGATACGGTACCATATCATTTGGTTAGAATCACAAATTGACCAATGAGATTGAAGAATGAGACCACACCAAGTGATAAACACCCACATCAATTGTAGAAGAAATGAAGCACAGCATGTATTCTTCTCTGAACAAATGCAAGTCATTTCGTTTTTACAATGTACCTTTGATTTTGCAATATTTTCAATTAATATGTTATTTATATCTGATTCAAGGGTTATACATCTCAAACAGTTGTTATCAATAGATTATGACCCTGAGTCATTTATGAAAGAGAATTTTCATAAAGTTGTCCAATTTATTTATGTTTGCCCCTTAATAAATAATATATTCACCTCACTGACTTCTATGGTGTGGACGGGAGATGGTGTATTTCAATAGCGATGCTGATATCCTGCCATCTCTGGACCATCAATATATTGTGCGCAAATAATTTGTTCATGTGTGTAATGACACAAGCATTGTTATGATGGGCTTAATATAACGGCCACTCCATTGTACGGAGTTAGTTTGTTGCCATACGCCCCTTCTCCATCTTATCAGGTCAGTGATTTACCTGTTAACATACAACTGAGTGATGCAAACTTTGACAAATATTGTCCTAACTGGCAACAAGCAGTGTTTGTATTTGTATCTCCACCCACAGGAGGTGTTGCCAGAAACATTGTTTTGTTTGTTTCATTCCATGTATCGATATGCGATTGCTTGTTCTTACAGGTGAACACGTACATGAAATTTGACTACGTTATGAAAGTACACTCCTTCGGTAAAAGAGGTGAAAACTATATCAAAAAGTTTGCTGCATGTATTTGGTGGAATTGCCCAAATGGCAATCAAGAATAGTTCTTGTAAATAAAAGGGACAAAGAAAACCTCAGACAGGAAGACAGGAATTCATGTAGATCATGTCAAACTTGATTACATGTAAATCCAGGGGCCTGTAACAGAAAAGAAATATGATAAATTGAGCATCAATCATCTCTATGGTACACTTCCATAAATATATTTAAGATTAATATTTGTGGTAACTTGGCTCTTTTATGTTACAGACCCCAGATTGTATTGCTCAACAAGTATAGAAAAAAATGTAGAGTGAAAAAAAGGTAAAAAGAAAAGGGAGAATTTTCCCTCCAAAATGTAATCAGAAACTAATCAATTTTTTGTGGTATTGTGTAAAATGTTTGGAAGGAATTTGTGAATTTTAAAACTTCATTAAGTCATGGATGTTGGCGATGTAAGAATAAAGATGAAATAAAATATAAGAAAATGATTAACGCATTTATGCATCAGATGGTCATCAAAACTTGCTTTCACTTGTCTCATTATCACTCCATTCTAACTGATATATGTAGCAAAGCACTTCATTACTTTCTATGTTTATGCTGAATATATTTACCTTTTGTAATCTGTACATATTTTTGTTGGTTTTCTTCAGTTTTCTCAGGGTCGGATTATGTACTTTTTAACAAATTGCTCATTGGTGCAACACACGCAGTTCCTTATGGGCAATTCCATAAATTGGCAACCTTTTTTGTACGTCTGACCCAACGATTCTCAAATTTTACTTTGTGTGGGAGACATGAGCCATTATACTTAACAAATACTTCGTAGATAAGAACATTGATGATTTTTTTTCCAGGAATATCCCACTTTTGGGTTGAATGCATATACCGGTACTTTATGGAATGTTGCATTCATGCCAACCTTAGAAATCATAATTACACTATACAGTGGAAACTCGGTATAAAGAGATCAGATATAAAGAGGTAAAAACGTGATCATAGCTCTTTATAACTTATTATTTTATAACCCTGCTATAACAAATTATATTCAACGGTCCCAATCACCTTGTTATACCAGGTTTCCACTGTACTGAGGCAGGCAATAGTTGATTGGTAGACATCATGATATAAAACAAATAAGGATTCTCATGCTGGTCTGTTCTTTTAATTTGTTAAAAAATATTAGTTTTCTCTTCAACCGAATTCATTATTTTTATACTATTCTGCTTGATAAAATGGAATTGACATCTCTCTGCTTCATTGTTCTTAGCCATGAATATCTGTATTATAAAGGAGAATTACGCCAAGTCAGATATAAACGATGAAAATTTATTTCAGGAGGGTACCATACAGTACCTGTGTGGGGGGGGGGGGGGGGATCGGTTACACGTAGACACTATATGAAATTACCATTTAGTACCTATTAGCAAAAACACAGAACACCCAATAGCTCATGGGCATTCGTGTTATATCACTGACAACAACAATTTGACACTTAGATTCCAATATTAAAAAAAGAAAATTAGTGGATAATAAAAGGTTGTCAATTGTATGGATAGTTTTTTTTTTGTTGAGGCAGAATTACTTCAGTAAAATGTCTCGGCCTTACAATGAACTACTTTACCAGGAAAGATATCGTACTTGATCTAAATTCATATGTGTTTTACTTTATGATTTGAACTCTTTGTCTTTATGACTCCGAAATCTGAAGTTGTATCACATGTATCACATTCTAAAGAAATTTGATTAGCATTGCAAGTGATTAGAATTGTTGATTGCAATGCACAACAAGACTTGCTTGACAAGTTACTTTTCAAGTGGTTAAAAAACTGGTGAGTATCAAAACAATTCTATTCACCACATGCCTGTTTCACTCTAGTCAGCACTGTCGATTATTGGCCGGCCCAACATAGTAATTTTCTTTATTTACTTACCACTCTGTCATATAATTTCTTTCAGAATAATTTGGCATGTATTAATGATTTTAATGTTCTTTTGCAAATGTAATGCAGTTCTGTGAACATTCATCTTCATTTTATTACCCAAACCAGATATTAAAGGGGATCAATCAAATACAACAATGATTGTTCTTGATAAAATTGTGGATTTCATTGTTTTGTTAGGTGGACTGGACCAGCTTACATAGAAAGCCATTATTTTCTGGCTAGTATCATTTTATCAAAATTATTATTGAATTATCAATTTCAACTTTTTTTTTAATATACTTGGATCTATTTGATTATCCATTCAGTTAGTTGCAAAGTTTTGACTTCCTCTGACATGTGTTATTAAGAATGTGTATGTTTTCAAGGAAATGAAACCATGTATGTAGAGTATTTATGGAGAAATTTCTGTGAAATACTTCTGTTTAAAGACTTTGAGACTATTTTTTTTTCTTCTCAAATTTTATTTTCATTGTTTATTTTATAACAGAATGTAGACGTATCAGGGTAAATGGTCTTTCTCAATGAGAAATTGTCTTGCCTTTGCAGAGTTGATAGCCTCATAATGAAGTCGCCTGTACAACAGGATCAATTGGTTGGAAATGACTGACCAGACTTGGGTCAATTACGTTAGCAATTGCGCAGGTGTCACTTTTAATATGATGAAGCAATGACGTTTCCCAATTTTTATTTCCTAAGAAGGTTACAATACATTTACAAATATAATACAAGACCATGTATTAGACTACCAGTAAGTATCCAGGACTTTTCATAAAAACTGCCCTGAAGGAAAGAAGGTTGTATGTTACGAATATTGCAGGTCTTGCAGATAGGTGTTCCATGCTTCATGGGGGTGAATTACATCAATGTGTCTTGCCTGGGAATTCTTGCTCTCGACCAATCAGAATTGAAGAGTACAGTAGCTATTACAAAAATTATGTTCCTGAAACACTCAGTATATATGTACAGATGTAAAAAAAAAAAAAAAAATGAACGATTTGAATTAAAGCTGGTATCATCACTTAGTGATGAGCTGGCTCGGGGGGAGTTTCATCAATTAATCTCATCAGTGACTTGAAGCTCTTGGCCAATCACATTCAAGTATTTCAGTAGCTTAGTAACCAAATTCACTGATAATTCCATTGATGAAACTCCTCTCATGCAAGCCTCATAATTAATGGGATGTGTTTATATTATTTTGTTATTTTCTTTCTGTATATTGTGCTTAATTTTGAGTTTGAGCTCATTCTTCCCATCATCAGTACATCACAATTCTCATGGGGAAATAATTTTATGTTGTGATTTTATTTTTCTGTTCTCTTAGGATGTTCACTCATCAACATGTGTCTACATGATTTAAAATTCTTTGGAATATTTGGAAATTGGTACATGTAAACAGACTTGTGATTGCTTAAGAATATTATCTTTAATCTGCTTACCAGTACATTGGTTGAATATGAATACAGGTAACTCTACCTAAGTCGAATCTGTTGGGACCACACAACTTATGAGAAGTTCGAATAATTGCCTTTGTCGATATAATTTGTTCCAGAAAATCACATCGACAAAGGCAATTATTCAACGTAAACAAGTTCAACTTAGGCAGAGTTGACTGTAGTTACTAATAAGTATAGAAACTAAAAAGCTTTGAAATTAGAGGAAAATTTGTACGGACAACCTTTTCATCTTGTTACTTTGGTCGAAGTTCATTGATTAAAATGAAATGAAATATGCGCAAGCAAGTAAACACCTTTATTTTCATAGATTGCTAAGGTTGTTCCTAATTTGGGCTCTTAGAGCTTTATGATGGGAGTTGTTAAAGAGATGAGATAGATGGAAAAGCATTCAAAATGCTTTAAAATGATTTTCACTTCCATGTATCATGTTAAACATGGGTTTAACTGAATGAAATAATTTGATTGATTCCTGATTTGAAAGCAGAGAATGATCATGTGCTGTTATTGTGATGAGTGAACACCCTTCGTTATGTGATTGTCTTTTGACTCTGTCTTACTTTCTATCAGCACTAGTTCTTGATTTGAATTCTCTTTCTTTCTGCAGTCACATCTATGCATTATAGAGATAGATTGTGGTCATTTATGTCATGTACAAAAAGAGAGATTCTTTTTACATACATGTATATTTCATGTTGTATATGTTCATTTATTTCTTTTTGCAAGAAGTGAATGTCAGTAGATAATAAATTAAAAGAGACAAAGAGACATTGATTATTAATAATGTGTTTTAAAAAAGTTGAGACAATAAAATTGATACCTATGGCCAATTTTAGACTCTGTCATTATAAATGTGTAAACTTTAGAGCAAAGATAGGTTTTGAAGGAATATGAATGGATTCATTGGGTGACTTCAAGTACAGTGTTCGGTGTTGGTGTTGGTGTTGGTGTTGAGAGAGCAAAACGGTCCGTAAACCGAGCTCCAACGCTGTTGTCAGTTTACAGAAGTGATACAGAAACGACCGGAAATACGTCAGAATCTTGCGCGGTCTACCCAAAACACCGACAGACTTCAAGTTTGGTGTTGAGGCTGGTGTTGGTTTTGCTGCAACACCAACACCAGCATTCAACACCGTACTTGAAGTCACCCATTATGTGAGTGTACTGTATATACAGAATGAAAGAAGGGAGAGAGTGAGAGGGGATGCAGGGGATGGCGGAGACAGATGAGAGAGGTAGATGGCAAGGAGAGAGAGAAAGGGGGATGCCCCCCCCCCCCCCCCGAAAAAATTTATTGGGATCTTTTACAAAGTCCACATTTAGGAAAGAAGATTCTTAGATTAGTAACCCCTTCTTCTTTTTTTAATTTTTTTTTTATAGCTCTCACCTCTATCAAATGGTTGGAAATCAACTAGATTTATATGTCTCACTGTCAATATTGTGAGGAAAGAGACTAATGGGGAATAGCGTGAATTATTGAACCCCCTCATCACATTTTGGAGGGGCTTATGGGATGAAATAGTTGAGCTACCCTCCCCCCCCCTCACCCCCCCAATTTAGTATTGCTTTAATAATCTATNCCACGCCCAGCTCAAGAGCTCTCGAACGAGACGGGATCGGAGCCCGTAGGTCACGTCCGGACGTGGACCGCGCCGCCGGCCGAGGGTTCGGCGCTGCGGTCGGATATTCAACGCGCGTATTGCAGATTGTCGATATTGCAGCTCTTTTGTGTAAACGATCGGACCAGAAAACGCATCATATTCTGGTGAGTGTATACTGAATAATGAGTGTTTAGATAAATCAAGGCTTGAATCAACTCCAATTAAGTCCTCTTAGTTTAGAATATGTCTATCAAGTCTGTTAATTGATCAAGATTGCACTGAAAACTAATTCGGAGGTACCGGTATTCAACTCAAGATTTTAGTTCAGCCCCACACGTTCATTTTGTTGTTGCCATTGTCCAGCAATTTTATATATATTTTTTTTCTATTTCTCCTGCAAGGAAAGACGGAAATGTCCTTCGCATTTTTAGATTTTGCGGCATTCTCGTGATATAGTCCCCATCCCAGAAAGTGGGGACTGGCTGTTTAACACATAACTAAGATCGTTGCTGCGAGTCCTTCGTAAAGTTCGTTGACTTTCGACTTTATCAGCTTGAAATCGATCGCAAATTATCGCGATCACTGTTTGCATAGTCGCTCTAGACATTCGTTTCGTAAGAAAAAAATCTTATATTGGTAAACTACCTATTATATGCTCGTGATATAGTCCCCATTCAATGGAAAATCGCGCCTGTTTTATATGGCAACAGGGATTATTCCAACAGTATATGGTCGTGTAATAATCCCCAAATATTACTAATTTGGTTGGATTTTGCACTTGATGGGGACTGGACAGTTTCTTCACATGCAATTTGCTTGGAACAGGAAGTGTGTAAACTGTTCTTTGTATGGTCTTGCTCTACATACCCTGTCATCATGCAATGATGAGATTGTTGTAGGTGTGTTGCCAGTGATGTAGGAGTACGTGTTGCCAGTGTTGTAGGGGTGTTGCTGTTGCTATATTTTTGTTGAGCATATTGCTTTATTAATGTCATCATGTGATGATGAGATCTTTATAGGTCTGTTGCCGGTGTTGTAGGGGTGTTGTCGGTGTTGTAGGGGTGTTGCTAGTGTTGTAGAGGTGTTGCTGAACATTGCTATATTTTAGTTGCTTTTGTTGGATTAGTGTCGTACAGCAGCACCCCTAAAACACCGGCAACACACCTACAACAATCTCATTATCGCATGATGACATTAATCCAGTAGTAGCAACAAAATTATATCATTGGCAACATCCCTACAACACCGGCAACACCCCTACAACACCGGCAACACACCTGCCACATCAGCAACACACCTACAACAATCTCATTATCGCATGACAACACTAATCCAGTAGTAGCAACAAAATTATATCAATGGCAACATCCCTACAACACCGGCAACACACCTGCCACATCGGCAACACACCTACAACAATCGCATAATTGCATTACAACACTTATACAGCAATAGCAACAGGGCATAGCAAATGCAACATATTTACAACAATGGCAACACTGTCCTACATTGCCGGCAACACATCTGCCATATCGGCAACACATGCACCTACAACAATATCATCATTGCATGACGACAATTATAGAGCAAGACAATACTACATGTACGAATACTCTCTGTTCCAAGCAAATTGCATGTGAGGAAATTGTCCCCATCAAGTGCAAAATCCAACCAAATTAGTGTTATTTGGGGATTATTACACGAATCTACTGTTGGAATAATCCCCGTTGCCGTATAAAACAGTCATGATTTTCCATTGAATGGGAACTATTTCACGAGCATATAATAGGTTGTTTGCAATTGACTTTTGTAGAAACGAATGGTTTGAAAATCTATGCATATGAGTGATCGCGATATTTTGCTATCGATCTCTCGAATTGTTTGTTTGGTCACAGAGGATTAACAACGGTCTCAGGTATGTTGGAAACAATTAGTCCCCATTTTCTGATATGGGGACTATATCACGATAATGCTGATTTTGCATTAGCTTTATTTGAAATTTGCATTGTTGCACGTGTAACACAGTTGACTCCGACTCGACTGAGACTCAGTCCAACTTCAATTCCAAGCCACCAAGGCCCGCAAGGGCAAAGCCAGGGCCGGGCAGATGCAAGTTGTGCTCAACAGAACTGAATTGAAGCGAATTAATTGTATGCTATTAATCTTTTGACGAATGTAAAATTATGTGATATCGCGCAATGAGAGTCATGTGTAGGGTTTGTTTTGAAAAATAATATTGACAGTGTGTTTAATATGATATTCTTCTTTTGGTAGCCACTTTTTTCTGTCTTTTCTGAAAAGAAATAAAGGATTTTCTTTAATTTAAAATCTTTTTCACAAAGATCTCAGTCTCATAATACATTACTTTTTTTTAGCAAATTCTGAATTAGACTAACAAGTTTTCTTTTCTTTTTTTCATGTACATTTCAATTAAATTTACCACATAGATCTGCAGACACAAAATGGCACCAGCTACCATGAGCTCATTTAGTGTCGCTACGGCGGCCATCTTTGGAAGTCTCGGGTTGCTATGGCTGTACAGGAAGATGAGATCACAACGGAGGAGGGCGGGGCTTAAGGATCAGGTCGTTCTCATCACAGGAGCTAGTTCTGGAGTCGGAGAAGGTGGGTCATAAAAGGCGATATCGTATTTTACGTCCCTCCTTGCTGTGAGTGCACACATTTCTTTTACACACAAGTCTATGGCGGTGGATTGGGGTCCTACTGCGTGCACTGAATAAAGCTATACTGTGCCAAGTGAATGCAGGGGACCTAATCTACGATTCAGCCTCATAAAGTGTGGTATAGAACATGCATATCAGTATCAGGGACTGAACTTAAGAATTTACAGGGAAGCTATGTATATAGCTCTCATAGCTAGGCTGTCATTCAAGGAGAGTTTTAGAGGAACTAAAGTAGGTCTTTTTGTAGTAAGATTGGGGTTACAAGGGGCTCTATAAATCACTCCCCCCAAAAAGCAATTAAGGGGAGCTTTAGGAGAGCAATCGCTCTCGGGACCCATAAATTTTAGTCCTACAGTATTATGTTTTGCGTAAAGTCCAACTTGGGGTGGACAACTCACCCTAAAGTTGTGTTATCTTTAATGCAATCACACATCTATTAAAATTGCATGTTTTAATGGGATCTCTCTATTGGCTGATTTGTCAGGGAACCGTCCAATGTTTATCATGAGATCAAAGTGATTTTTTTTCTAGGGGGAAGGAATAGTTGTTGCTGTTGTTTTATTTAATAACCAAGTGAAAAACATTTAATCGTATGCCTAAAAACTATTTAACTAGAAAAGAAGCATATATATATACTTGTATATTTTATATTAAATTTCAGTGTTGTTACACCTGATAAATTCTCCATTACATTTCGTGTTGGCCTGAGTTTCATTACCAAAAATTTGCATCATAATTGTGCAAGTTTATCAGTATTTTTTCCATTTAGCTGCTTTCATCTATTCGCAAAATACTACAAGTTACAATGATATATAGTATTTAAACACACATTCATAATTATTGCAGCTTTCATCATTATTTTTTTTATTTATTATACAACAGATTTTATTTCTTGTCATGATGTATGTATTTGATATTTCATGATTTATTATACGGTGTGCTTTGCACTATTTAAAGTGCATTTGTTCAAAATATATCTTGATAGGCTTTTCAAGCACAACAAGTAAGATAATACCACCACTCTAGTCCGCCCTGGAGTTTTCCCCATTAGGCCTTAATGTGAAAAGAGTGCTGATTGGGCTAAAATACCAAAATAGAATTAGACCTGGGATAGCGCAGTGCCGGCTATTGGAGTCTTTGTGATAATTACTTCAAGATGAAAGGTTCACATCCAGCATTCCTAAAACTTCCTTTTTTCTATCTCAATTCTTATCTCCAGCCTGTGCTAGAGCTTTCTATGTGCTTGGGTGTAAGGTGATACTCTGTGCAAGGAGAACATCTGAACTGGAGAGGGTGAAGAAAGATCTCATGGCTGTAAAGACGGTAAGATAAATTTTCTAATATCATATGCAATATGTTGATTAAATAGCGAATGAAAATAGTTTATTATTCAAATAAATTTATACCTATTCTTATTGGATGCAGAGGAGTATTTTAAGACTGCTGTTATCATAGTTGCTTCCCCCCCCCAACCCCCTCCCCCCCCCCAAAAAAAATTAATTAA